>JAUUEB010363541.1:0-12393 GCA_032362205.1 Clione limacina
GTTAGTGTTGGGTAGACATTGGTTATTACTACGTCTCTTTCGTTAGGTTATATCGGCTGACGGTGTTACTCAGATGACTGTTAGTGTTGGGTAGACATTGGTTATTACTACGTCTCTTTCGTTAGGTTATATCGGCTGACGGTGTTACTCAGATGATAATATACGGTGTGGCACACCGTGTCCTCATGCCTTATTCAGTATCCCATGATATCAACTAAATAAAAAAAAATCTTGGCTGATCTAAAACTTTTTATGGGAAAGGAAATAGAAAATATTAATTTGGGGTTGATAAACGAGATTTTGGTAGCAAAATTACTGAATTGATTGGAATATTGGGACACGTAGCGGGATCACGAAAAGAGTGGGATTAAATGTTACTTTACTCAACACTGCTTATATATGACGTGAATCTATTTTTTTTATTATTATGTGTCGCACACGACTACAAATGAACATAAATATGACAGCTAGGATCGCTAGCTCATGACAAATCTATATTGAAATCAATAACACTGTCTCGTTACCACGCTTTAAAGTGGCAAAATATCTTTTATTAAAAAAAGTAAAATATAGAACGGCAAGTAGGTCTGAGAACCGTGCACGCAAACTTTAGATATATTTTCATTCTGCTACTTCAAATACAATCAAACAGGCTTGTTGTAGCAATTTTAGAACACTTAAGATACCACTTGACTAGTAATAAATACATATAAACAACTATGTACTCACTCACGTTCAACTTATAAGCTCGGCCTTATTTCCTCGATACAAGTGCACGTGAGCTTATAATAGACATGCAGACTTGTTAATTACTTTAACAGGAAGTTTGACGATAATATTTCAGATGATAGTTATTTTTTTTATTTCTGCTAGACGACCGATTGAAGCTAAATATAAACATGTGGCTATCCTGAATTATCGCTTATCTTGTTTTAATACCTAAGTCCTTTGCTCGCTAGTGTAGTCAGCAAATATCAGAAATATGCCACACACTTATGACGTAAGTGGTGCTTACTTGTATAAATAGACCAGTCATGTTATTGTTAATATGTTAGGTCATAATAACCTGTGGCTGGGTCAGCAACACCTAGTCACTGGTCACTAATCCGGCAATTTACTTTATGGCTTATTGATCAGACGGTAAGAAAGAAGGAAAGGTGCTAGATTTTAAGTTTTACGTTAAATCATTTCATGAGGCATACTATTTTTTACAGTTTCACATATTTTTTGTGTCATCCAAAAATATTTTCAAGTAATAAAACCAAATATTTTAATTGTGAATGGCCTTTCTTGATATAAATGGACTCTTTTATTCGTTGTTTCAACATATCATTCTTGTATCAATAAAATTACAGCATAACGGGTAGAACCAACCATTATAAATTGAGATAAAATAGCGAAATGACACTTTAAAATGATTGATAACCAAATCCCATGAACAAATTCCCTGGTGGAAATCAATGTGATTTTAACTGCCATTGTTTATTAAGTTAAAATTAAAAATAAGCCGGTCTCAAGGATTGATCCGTAGTATGGTATATATTGCTAGAAAGGCATAATTCTGGGTTAATTAACTTTTTCAGAACAGAAACTCTGTGTAAACCGCAAACATGAGGTCGGTTCGTGGATTCTGGTTTAATTTACTCTTATTTTTAACACCCCTAGTTGACATGTTGCGTGCGAATATATTCAGGTTATCGTCATACCGTGGTAACTTCCTTGTAAAGAAACTGCAATATAGCACACACGAAAACGTTATATTGAAATTGATATAATTTGGAACTTGGAACAAATGTATAAAAGCAAAAATTAAATCACTTTTTTGTTCATCATATAATCTTCTACATAAAGTTAAACTTGTTGAACGAACAGAACCAGGATCCTAACATCAAACTTCACACTGTTAACAAACATGTCAAAATATTAAATACAGACGATGAAAATATTGAGACAAAATTTATCTTTTTTTCAGGTATAGTGAGATTTTGTGTAGGAGAATTATAGATGATGAAGAGAGACGTGAGATCTTTGCATCAAGCAAACTAGTAAAACTCATTCTTTTAGCCGGCAGGACTTCACGCTAGCCTGGTAGATTTTTATAGTGAAAAATTGACACGAAGAGCAGGTAAGGTTTGACGGTTTGACAGACTAAAGGACAGATAAGTGTGATGTCTAAACAACAAATAGGAGGTCGGTCCGGTGAAGTCTGTTTCAGGCTCCCTCAGAAAAAAGTATTCCTACGACCATTGATAACTTACACAAGAATTTTTTCAACGACAATATATCAAAATCTTAAAAAATAAAAGTCAATAAACAAAAGCAAACATACGAAAGACCTAAACAAGTCTATAACAATATTTTCTGGGCATGTGAACAGGTTTTGACGGAATTCTATTATTTGTTAACAAAAAGAATCAATTTACTTCGAGGTTCCAAAGCCTTTTGACAAACGCGCATTTTCCATTGTCTTTATCATAAAACACAAGTTAAATAATTTAAATGTTATGCCTTAAAACACACAAATAACACAATTATGTCACAAGTGACTAAAACAAAAGGGGTCTATGAATTTATAATAGTAAAAGACCCGAACACAAATTCATAAACAATTATTGTAACAAAGCTAGAAATTGATTATCCAAACCCGTAATACAAAAGTAAAACAAACCAGAAGATTAAATTTACATAATTGAACAGAGTCCAATTAACTGTAATTAGGTTACCAGGTGACAAGTAACTAGTTACAAGGATTATGTAGTAATTGACAAACATCCTGTGCGTCACAACCGATGCATACACAAGAACGGAGGCATCCTAAAACTCTTTTAACAACGGATACAAAAAATGTTACTTTTGATATGTTGATGGCTTGTGCCAAAAAGTCGACAGATAATGACAACGCGTTTCATAGTTTTTATTTACTTTTTTCATAGACTTTGACTTATGTTGCACTAATTTAACCTGTTTGTTTATCAAAAGACCTCTCGTGCTGGGCATCTCCTCATAAATGTTTATCAAATAAACAGACGATGTTAAGATATCAATGAAACTTTTTGGTAAAACCTCTTCAAAGTATTGGATTTTTGCGAAATTTCATGCTAGGATGTTAGGTTTGCCAATATAGTTCTTAACATTACAAACTTTACTTTTTATCTAAACTTTGTCCGTCAACATCATACTAGTAAAAAAGTAAACCACGCTGATGATGAAATCTACATAAAATAAAGAAGAAGAACAACACGAAAGTAAAAACGTATTAAGGGATTCATAACAAGAAACAGAATTCAAAATGTTATGAGAATCACAAAGAGGACACATGTTTCTATGTACATATTATCAATAAATCAATGAATGCTATGTAAATATGTTGCCGATAAATCAATGTCAGCTATATAAATGTTATCAATGAATCGATAAGGAAAATATCGCCATGTTCATGTTATCAATAAGTCAATATAAGAACATGGCTGCTTCAAACTTGCGACATGGGGCGATATCCAATAATTTATTATGAAACACACGCACGCTCTCCTAGTTAACCTTTCTTCTATTCCATTATATCAATAGTCTGCTCACTCGACCTTTATTACAACTTCTTTGATCATAAACACATTTCCCGTCACTGGTTGTGATATCCATTATGCAAGTGTCGCTTTGACAGATTATAAGATCTTTTCATAACTCAAGGACAATGCTCTATTGAAACCTATCGCGCTTTGAAGTCGTTCAATGCAGCATATCAAGCATTTGTTTTTCAATCACAAAAAGAGATTCCAGCATATTTTTATGTATAAATCCCGATTTCATTCTCAATAACCTTTTATCATACTGGTTCAAAGGGGAGATTACTCTTTGTTATCTTGTCTAAGAAGAACAACCTTCATTTTTACTGGTATTGCAATTTTCTTTTGTCATTTAACGAACTCCAGGGACAAATCCTGACCTTGGATACATGAGCCTTCAGATAACAATGGAGTACAACAATGTCATTTGAAATAATATCAGACTGGTATATTAAATTAACTCAAAAACGCGGGCGCTACGTTTTTGTAATTGATTTTGAGCTTCTTCAATTTCAATGCTATGTGATTTCGTTCCCTTACTCGGGCGTGGTCTTACATTTTGCAATTTGTTTGATCGAATGTCAAATGTCCAGTACAATAAATAGGTTTACGTGCTTGTTATTAAATTACTTGAAGAAAAAAATCCAAGATATTGGGGTAAAGACGACCAGACATGTTGCATGGGAAGTCATGCTACCATCCCCATCCCACCTAATAGCTACGCTCCTGTAAAGGGTATATAACGAGTAGTATACAGGTCCTGTTTCATAGACCATTCAATTTGGAACATGTTTCGAGGAGATATGTTGAGACACGACTCTTGTTTGAATTGCAGAAATCCTAAAGAAATCATTATCGGGGGTTTGATTTTAAGAAAGGCCAAGAACTCTTTTCGTTTATTGAACATGAAGCTATGCTATGCAGGGCAAACAAATTTAAGGAATATCACAGATAGAAAGGTAATGACGATGTTGGTACCCGTTCTATCTTTTGAATAGTATGTGTACAATTATACATGTATTGTCATAATATACACAATTCCTGCTTCAAAACAGTAACAGTTAAGTAGGGTGCTGTGACATGGTCATTAAAAAGTCTTAGAAAAATAAAATATCTTCCTTTGAAATATGATGTCTGCGAATAATGTGAAAATAAGCTTGAAGGAAAGGAAGAACAATGTACAAGTATGTAGAAAGCTTAACTATGAATCAGAACTACTCAACAACATTAAAGTAAAGAGACATCAATGTCTGGGACAAAATATAGATAAAAACACAAACACGTACAGAATTACTAGACGCAAATAAAAGAGTAGTCGTAAGGCAGCACTTGATGTGGCAAGACGACATAAAAGAATAGACAACAAATACAATGGGGGACTGAAAAGAGCAAACAGCAAGAGAAGCAGATCGTAGATCATTTCACGTCAACCTCTGAGCCAGAGATGACACCTTCCAGGTATTTAGTATAATTATCAGTTTTTGTACGTTTGTTGATAACCGTGAACAATTTCAATGGTGCAAGAAATCAATGACTGACATTTACATCTCACTTTAACGCAGATAGACCTTGCTTTGACCTACTTATACAATTGTTGTTATTGTTAGATTACGCATATAGGCAAAATCAAGTATCCCCTTTGTTCATCATACAATCTTCTAAACAGAATAACATGCAATTATATTCTTGCAGAACAAAAATAACCGAGATCCTAATATCTTACTTCAGATTGTTAACAAACACGTCACAGAATTTAATACAGACGATGAAATTATCGAGATAAAACCTAGTCTAACAAGGATTTTCTGTATAACTTGCAATACAATCCATCTTCTATTTTAGTTATTTTGTGCGGGGCAATTCCCGGTGATTATGAAGAAACATGTTCAATACTTGCACCAAGTCAGCTTAGGCTCAACATAGGCAGGACTACATGATTGCCTGGTATACGTTTATAATGAAGATTTTCCACTCAGAGAAGGTACTTATGGTTTGACAAAAAGGCTTATAGGTTGTTGAGATGTCAAACAAACATACTTACGTATATTGTTATGACTTATAAAGGAAAATATATCCTACGACCATTGGTAAAAATGCACAAGAAATAAAAGTCAATCGACGAAATCAGACTTTTAAAGACATTTTTGAGAAGTCAGCAACAAAATATGAAGGTGCAAGTGAAAATTTTCGTACGGACTTTTTATTATTTGGAAACAAGAACAATGAGAAGCAACAATAACGTTCATGTTCCGATGCAATTTTGACAAAAATTCGCTCTCCATTTTTTGGGGTCATTATAAACGACGAATCGAACAATTTTAACTGAAAACATTAAAATCAAGCCAACAACAAAAAGGGATGTTTCAAGGGTCTGCCCTGTTTACTCAAGTATAAGACATGACTCCATATTTAAAAAAAATTCTGTAACCAAGCTAGACATTGATTTTCCCGTCTGTGATACAAATAATATAAATAAAAAGAGAAGAGTAAATTTACTTTTATTAACTTAAGACCAGAGTCCAATCTACCCTAACAAGTTTACCAAGTAACAAGGTTTTTCATCATACGAGACACCCGACGGTGTCACAACCGATGAATAAACACGAAATAAACTTTTCAGACCTACTGACGTATTTCTTGAAAAAAGTCAAAATCCTCAATTCAACATTTACAAAAGATTTAAAAGAAAATTGTTCTGAAAAAGCCAATGGCTTGCGTCAAGAAGTCGACAGAAAATGACATCGCGTTTTTCTTTCTTTTTTTCTTACATACTTCAACATATGTTGCACTAATTAAACCTGTTTGTTTATCAATAAAAAGACCTTGGCGTGCTTGCGTATCTCCTACCTCATGTATATAAAAAAAAGCAATGTAAAGATATCAATGGGACTTTTGGGTAACACCTCTTTAAATAAGTGGACTTTGCGAAAGTGTCTACTAGGCGATCAGGTTTGCCAAGGTTGATAAATATTCTAAACAAAACTTTGTCTGTCAATATAAATCTAGTAAATCTGGGAGGCTGAAATATTCATTAAAAAAAGAAGAAGAACAACATAAAAGTTTAAACCCAATATATCGTATTGAGAACTTGCAAGTCAATCGGGATTTAATAATATGTGTAAAATTTAAAATTTATCAAGCGATTCATAACAAGAATAATAATTTCAAAACAGTTATGAGAATCACAAATATTTCTATGTACACGTTATCAATAAGTAAATAAGCGCTATGTATATGTTGCCAATAAATAAATTTGCGCTATATTCATGTTATCAATGGCACGATAAGGACAACTATTTTCATGTACATGTTATCACTAAGTCAATATAAGAACATGGCTGCTTCAGATTTGCGACATGGGGTGATATTCAATTATAAACCCACGCACACGCTCCAAATGTTACATTTCTTCTATCATATTATATCAATATTCAGCTCAATTGAATTTTATTTACAACCTCTCATGAAAAATTACTTCCCGTCCCACGATTTGATATCCCGTATACAAGTTTCACTTAAACATAGTATATTCATACCTTTTCATAACGCAAGGACATTGTCTATTGAAACCGATCGCGCCCTTGAAGACTATCAATGCAACACAGTACGCACTTTTTTAGAATGACAAAAAGATATGTCACACAAAAGCGCAGTCACCACGTTTTGGAATTGATGTTTGAAAAATTCTCTTCAATTTTGAGGAAGCAGTGTTTTGTGATTTAGGTACTCTACTCGGGCATACTTTACCATTGTAGTATAGAATGTCATATGATGTATTGAAATACCGCCTTGTGATTTATTCATTATAAGATCCTAATTAACGACATTGGGATAAAGGGGGAATGGAGCCAGACATGTTGCATGCTTACTGCCACTCAACCCCAACTCAAAGCTACGCTCCTGTAAATGTTATGGAGAGTATCTAGGTCCTGTTTCTTAGGCCATTCAATTTGCAACACGCCGTCTAGTCGAGATATGTTGTGTGTGACACGATTCTTGTTGGAATTGCAGAAAATGAATTTAAAATTACATTAGAAAGCGTTTATCGGGGACAACTCACTTAAAAAGAACCAATATCCTTATATCTTAAATTGCTCTCTTTACAAACACGTTAAAACATTGGATACAGAAGATGGAAATATCAAGACAAATCTAGATGACTGGTTGCATCAAGCCATCTCAGACTCAAATAGGCAGGACTTCACGATACCCTGGTAAACGTTTTCAGTGAAGATTGTCTAAAAGGCATACATACACATGACAAACAAAACGAAAAAAACACTCATACGTACATTAAATGACTTATTTTGGAAAATTATCTTACGACAATGAAAGTCAATCGACAAAATCAGACATAAGAAACATTGTAAAAAATCTTTAATGTGCATGTGAACAGTTTTTGACGGACTTACATGTTTCGAAATCATTGACAATAATGAACTTTTATTATTTTTGGCTAAAATTGAACGAGTTGAATAAATCAATAAACACAAATAACAAGCAAATAACAACAAGGTATTTCAAAAGGGTTCATGGAGGTTCATAAACTTGACTAAAGTTAAAGAAATTACAAAGATATAAATTGATCCCAGACATTATACACAAGGAAAATAAAAGAGAAGGTTAAATTTAATTTAGAGTCAAATTACTGTAACTATATTACCAAGTTACCAGGTTTAATTTACACGACCCCCTGTGAGTTGAACAACCTTTGAATAAATAAAACGAGGACGGAAGACTTCCGACCTCTCCAAGTTTTGCACAAAATATCGAGTCAACATTAATTAAAGAATTAAAAAAAACAATAGCTTGCACCAGGATCACCGTATTTTTCTCTTCTATTTCTCATAGATTTTGACATTTGTTGCACTAAGCTGTTTGTCTATCAAAAGGTGTCGCACCTCCTTACTCATGCATGTACATTAACAGACAATGTTAAGATATTCATTGAACGTTTTTGTCAACCTCTTCAAAAAAGAGGAGTTTTGCGAAGTAACCCGCTAGGCGACCAGGTTTGTAGAAATAGTTCTTCAAATTCAAAACTTTACTTTATATGAAGTTTGTCTGTCAATAATTATATTATTTTTGTAAAATCTGTAATGAAGAAATATTTATTAAATAAAGAAGAAGAAGACCAACGCAAAATTTAAAAATAATAAATAGATTTATGAGGAGAACTCGTATTCAAAATCACAAAAAGAACAAATATGTATACGTATATATAATCAATATATCATAACAGCTATATACATATTGCCAATAAATTAAATTCCGCTATATACATGTTATCAATGGATCGATAACAACAACTATCGCTATGTACATGTTATCAATAAGTCAATATAAGAACATCGTCACTTCAAAATAATGTCACATGTGGCAATATCCATCCAACGCACACGCTTTACCATCGCCCAAGTCGATTTTTGGGTTTTTGGACCTAAAGCGCCAAACGTATGAGGTAATTTGGACGCTCCTTGCAACCCAAGTAGCTACGTCATGTCGATAAAAGTAGACAGGAAAATATGATTCCACAATCGCTCAAGTCGGTTTTTGTGCTTTTTTCATTGGGTTTATAAAAGAGTTGGGCGAATGTGCCTCTAAAGAAGATGACACTTAAACTCGATTATCTCAAAACCCCCAAAATCAACTTGGGTGATTGTGGCATGACGCTTACGGTATCCATATTCTTCTCATTTGACTTTCATTTTCAACCTCTCACAATAAATAACTTCACGTCAACCGTTGTTATGTCCCGTATACAAGTTTCGCTTTCTGACAGATATTCACACCCTTTTAATCACGTAAGGACAATTTTTATTGAAACCGAGCGAGCTTTTGAAGTTTTGAACGCAATCTTGCCTTTTTAGAATAACGAAATGACATTTAAGTGTTTCTTATGCTTTACTCCCCGTCTTTCGTTCATTATTATCTTAAATATAGCTTTTTCAAAGAGGAGTTTACACTTTGTTTTCTTGTCTAGTGGACTGAAAAGTCTTCGTTTTTGCATATATTACAATTTTTTTGATATCTACTCAATTCCATGGACATATCCTGACCTTCGCTACAATGGCCTTTAGATAACAATGATATACAACAATATCACTTGAAATAATATCTGATTGATAAATTCAATTAACTCAAGAACGCGATCGTTACGTTTTGTAATTGATCTTAAGTTAGCTTCCTCAATTTTGAGGTAGCAGTGCTATGTAATTTCGTTACTTTATTTGGGCGTGGTTTTATTTGATTTTGTCTGATCGAATGCCAAATGAAGTATAATGAATGGAATTACGACCTGGTGATTAAAATAAATACTATGAGAAAAAAATCAAAGATATTGGGGTACAGGCGACCAGACATGTTGCATTAGAATACATACTTACAACCCCACCTAGTAGCTACGCTCCTGTAAAAAGAAGATATAGAGTATTCAGGTCCTGTTTCATAGACCATTTAATTTGGAACATGTCTTGTCGAGCACACGCTCCACTAGTCCCTTCACTTCTATTCTATTATATCAATACAATATTGTGCTCACTTGAGTTTTCATTTTCAAACACTCATTAAAAATTACTTCCCGTCACCCGTTGTGATCTCCGTTATACAAGTCCAACTTCAACATATTATATTAAGATCCTTTTCATAACGCAAGGACAGTGATCTAGTGAAACCGATCGTGCTTTTGAAATCTTTCAAAAACAGCATGTTACGTACTTTTTTAGAATAACAAAAAGTCTTTCAAGTGTTTTTTCTGTCATAACCTCGGTCTTTTATTCATGATTATCTTTAATCATAGTAGTTCAAAGGGGAGCTAACTCTTTGTTCTCTTGTCTGAGCAGGAAAGTTATCGTTTTTGCTGATATTGCGATTTCCTTTTGTTTTTTATTCAATTCCAGGAACACATCCTGACCTTGGCTACAAGGACCTTAAGATAAGAACGAAATACAACCGGCTCCACTTAAATAAATCATTAAAAAATATTTCTCTCAGTATGTGTAAAATAAGTAGTATTACTTATACCAAGTTATAAAAAAATATAAATATGAAAAAAAATAAGATTGATAAATTCAATTCACTTAAAAATGCTGTTGCTACGTTTTGTAATTGATTTGGTTGGAGTTCTTCAATTTTGAGGTAACAATTCTATGTGATTCTGTTACTTTTCTTGGGCGTGGTATACAAAATCAAAGATATTGAGGAAACGGCGACAATGAGGCCAGACATGTTGCATTGGAAGACTCCTGTAAAGAATATGAATAGCATCCATGTCTAGTTTCTTGGACCATTCAATTTGCAACACGTCGTCTTGTCGAGGTATGTTGTGACCGATTCTTGTTGGAATTGCAGAAAATCAATCCAAAGTTACACGAGAAATAGTTTATCACGTATTGGATATTTTAGTAGGGCCAATAACTCTCATAATTGATAAAACATGTAGCTATTTAGCGAAAATATTGCAAGAAAGATCGTATTAGATTAAAAGGCAGGAAGACGTAAATAACCCCTGTATCTTTTAAAAACTTGTATATATAATAAGTATATCAAAGAACTTACAATTATACGTGTATTCCTGCATTGCATTAAAAATTAGATACATTAAAATCGATATTTGTTTACGTTAATAGCTATCCTTGAACAATTTCAATGATGCATAAGTCAGTCAAAAATAAATGGTGCGAGAAATCAATCAATCAATGCTTCACATTTACATCTCACTTTTACGCAGATAGACTTAGGTTTGACCTACTTTTACAATTGATTTTTATTGACAGGTTGCGTGCACAGCTTGCTTATATAGCCAGATTCTAACTCAATACAACATTCTCTGCGATGCTTAATGAGGTCCAAAAGAAGCGATTTAAAAGAGAAATCTTTGCATTTGCTCAAAGTGTTGTACTTTTTCTGAATGCACTCAGTTGTTCATGATATTATTATTACTTTGATAGTTTTTATATAACTATCCTCAGGAATCCCCGACAGGCGTACCCGAGACAGGCGTACCCCCGACAAACGCACCCCAATATTTAGCCCACGGCGACAACCGTACCCTTGAGAGGCGACAAGCGTATCCTTTGGTGTATTTAGTGCACTTGATTAAGGGATGTTTGAGAGTGTTTATGATATATATTGCATGAAGTTATATTTTGTTGAAATGTTTTGGCAATTTCTGCGATCCATTTAATTAACCCGACATAACTCATGATTGTCCCCCTGACCTAGCCTAGGGTTGATAAGTGTGAACCGTGGTAAAAATAGGGGTTCAGCTGTCATCACCGACTTGTTGCCTATTGACTGGCGATTACACCAGTGAACATTGATCAGTGAACAGTGAAGTTCATTTGCTCAAGTAAATGATTACATAGAGGCAATCTTAACGAAACAATAATATAATAGCTGTACATTGTTAACAGTTAAAACATGGACATTAATTATGAAATGGAAAAGGAAATACACTGAAGAAAAACGTTAAAAAAATGCATACAAGGGAATGGCTGAATGATAACATGGGCAACTTTTTCAATCTCTGAAGAATTTTTACATGCTCATAAGGGAAACATGATAATTAAATAACATCACCACTCACATGGCTCTGGAGAAGTGACCGAGGAGTCGGGTGACAGATGGTTGACGGCAGTCGATACATGAAGTGGCCGGTGATATGAGGCACTTGACATGTGATCACAGAGTACAGGCCTATGATATGAATGTTCATGACGGACATGGTTTAGAGTTTAGACAATGGAGGGGAGTGATGAGGGAGAGGGCACTGGTAGGTTGATATGTACAATTGTAACTGATACCCCCAACCCCTCCTCGACCCTGTAGA
>JAUUEB010363652.1:0-12393 GCA_032362205.1 Clione limacina
AGTCAATCAGTTGTGTCTTTCTTGAGTTATCGGGGGCACAGACAGACAGACATACACACAAACGCGTATCGTCGCATGCACGAGCACCAATTCTTGGTGTCGTGAATAATGGGTATTTTGTGACTTTAGATTGGTTTCAGAATAAACTGTACAGCACTTTGCAACCCTTTTCTCACAGATGCACTCTTGTAAATCTCACTCACTATTTTCCACATACAATTAGTGATATGAGAGCTTGAAAGTACACATGAGGTGTATAACTGTGATCTATATATATCATAAAGGGCAATGTTATTGAATAATTTAGACAATACTAAATACTAGGAAGGGCTCAGTATTTATTATCTCATAAATTGCCGCCCTCTTAAGGAATGGTTGACAATTATGTTTGTCTGATGACAAATTTCCCTTGTGTATTCATGTCTGGGCTGACCTCATGCGCTTCCTTGTTCATTAAGTAAGATGAATATGATCAATATGAGTGCAGTTATTATAGATTCATCCTTGCTCATAATATTTGTAGACGAGTTATGTGCTTGTCTGAACTCGTGCATTATGTTACATTGACAGATCCACTCATGAATAATGTACTCAGTATTTAAAGCGGAAACAATAAAAAACATATTCATTTATGACTCATCTATTATCCTGATCACCAGGAAAATTGACATTTTGACCTCTAACCTCTGTATGAACTAGTTAGTATCAATCTTCGAGGTTTAACATATTGGCCATGACTTTATTAATGATGTGAGTATATTAATGGAAACGTACGTAACAAAATTTCAAAAAGTAGAACAATGTCCCTGTAGGTAACAGCCATCAAAGTGCGTTTTCTAAGGACAAGCATGTGACGTGACAGGAATTACCATAAGACAAATGTGAATGTTTTTGTCGCAAACGTTTTATATCTACGCTTTAAAATAATAATTATTAGCTATATGATTCTCGGGCTAAAGCCCTCGAACATGAAACAACTCAATTTGAGGTATTAAATATGTCTCAAAAGCGTCTTGAATAAAAACATTGGACTTGTATTTGTTACTTATAAATTAATAAGTGTTTAATTCAAAATCAATTAATCGTTTTTGTCGAATCACGCTTGTAAGTATATAATGAAAATTATATTTTGCATTCTTTCTTGTGTGTTACAAATTTCTTGAACATTAAAATGTTTTTCGTATCCCATCCTCTACTTTGTTTCAATAAAAAAAAAGGCGAAGAGTGCTATTCAAATAAATTAATTACATTTTAGGTTCGTCTTTCAAACTTGTAATATCATTTTACAATGCTACAAGACACCTGAGTATAGTGTCAAAGAAAACACAATATTTCACTGAAATCAGATCGTTAGAATACGGCTCACGTAACCTGTTCATGTTAAAAAACGTAATAGTTTCTTTTTCTTTTTCCAATACAATTTTGTACATTTTGATCAATTCTTGAACTCCAAATTATGCCGTTTGTTGAAATAATCTTGTTAGGAAAACCTAGTTTTCAAAAGAATTTAAGAATGATCTTTATAATAGGGCTCTCATTACGTGGAACATAATCCTTTGAGCTATAAAAAATACGATGTCTTTATTCGTTTTCCCACTCCCAGGAAAACAACTTCAAAACGAAAATTGATATTAGAAATTGATATATGGTAAAGCAATAATTATTTTATTCATTTACTAATAATTGTCGCAACCTTCATCGACCTTATGTAACCTGAAACTAAGTCGACCCGCACGTAGCGCATGTTACCTGATACTAAATTGGTCGTAATTAGAATAACGTTCTAGGTCTAGTTGTACTAAGGATTTTCAGGGCAAAAATGTGTCCCATATATATGACTTCAACCTCAGCTTTATTTTAGAGCAAGAGTGTAAGGTTTGAAAAAAAGAAACAACAAAGATATAGAAAAAAAACTTTACTAGCTATAACTACTTAAAGACTCTGTATTTTAGTACGAATATATAGCAATTCATTATTGGTTTTCAATGGTAAACTTGTACCTTTAGCTTAAAATTCCAATGATATCAAATTTCACAAACATCCCTTTTCCTTATGTAATTTTCTAATCTAATTTTAAAGTTTATTTCATATGAAAGTATTTGAACACAAATCTAGAGTCCTTTGATCACTATTTTAATTCCCAGACTATGACACCGAATACTAATCTTTGTTGTTGTTGATTGAAAGTATATTTTTGTTACCTGTTATTATAATATTAAATGTGTTTGCAAATTTGATCCACCCTCGATTGACACATGGTAATTTGCGTTATTCATTCTTTTCATATTGTAACACAACCCTAATTCAACACTATACATGAAAGCTTGCAATTTTCTTACGTGTCACACTTATCTAGCACTGACATCGATATACTCAAACGCGCACACACAGCTTTTAAGTGAAAGCAACATGTCTCAATTTTCAAACAATTATTTTTTTTGTATTAGAAAACATAACTAAAAATTATTTGCTTCTTTCAGGATCAATACTATGTTCACAATTTGTTGATCAAAAATACATTTTTAGTCTTAAAGCTAAGTAGATCAAACCAACCTGATAACTAAAATTAAATGTGTTAGCTTTTTTCTCTGTATACATTTAAAATATAATTATAACCGATAAACATAGTGAAAAACTGAATACCGTCTTCCATAGATATATAAATCAAACTACACATACTTAGTTAGATAATTTAGAACAAAACTAACTCAAGAGTCATAAAGAGCCATTACATTTTCTCGGCGTGATCTGCCATAATGTACCATCTTTCTTTTCTTCTTTTCTAGGTCAATATAGATGGACAAAAAATAATAAGGGTTACGATGTTAAATACATATGTTTACTGTATATGCATCGCTTCATTAGTTAACAGACAGTTGTAAGCTAAAAACTACACGACTTGATTTGATCAATAAAAACAAATACCAAAATGTCTCAAAATGCTTACCAAAAAGGGATAAAATGAAATAAAGAAACTAACGAATATATTTTTGTCTAAACAGTAGTGACGTCTTTAACACCATTTACTTTTCCTTGTAATATGACATTGAACGAGCACAATTAGGAGCAAAATGGGATTATAAATTACTTAAATAGAATGGAGTATTTAAATGACTACACAACATAAATTCGAATGTATATTAATGATGATGTAGATCTTGAGAAAATTACTACCGTATTCATAAACAATCGCTCGGTATAAGAGGTTTCTTGATGATCGTTATTAAATAATGAAATGGTGATCTACATCATATCTGAGACTGAAGACAACTCTGCATGAGCAAGGGCGTAACTAGTTTGTTTTTCATATTGGCACCCCATTATTTTAGAAGGGGTCTTTAAAATAAAACAGATGTAAGTGCAAACCAAAAGCATTTCTTCTTTTTAGTTTGGAAGAGGCGGGGGGGGGGGTACGCAATACCCCACTCCTTAATGAGCGTCTAATTACAAGATACTGAATACGAATAACACGTACATGATGTTTTTTGCTTTAATGCTTTAAAGTTTCTCAAAAATAAAATCAATAAGATCATTTACAGTTATCTCCATCACAAAAACATAATTTCAAATACATATATTTTTTTATTTTTTCCAATGATATTGTTTCGTGGAATTGACATAGATGCTGAAATAATCATTTTAAGTGCACTGTCTGAAGGCTATCGTGTAGAGACGACGATCTACTAATGACATTCCATGTCGTCCAATATCGTACAGAGATGTCTGGCAATCATTTTATAGAGCGGTAATGTGGGAGCTTTGAGAGTATATACGGCCTTGGTGAAAGCCGCAGACGTTTTGAGATGTTTCCTACATGACAGACAAGTAATAAAGAGGCTTACATAAATGTCGGAAGTCAGAATCAATAATGATTGGTATAAACATTATATAATAATAATAATAATAATAATAATAATAATAATAATATAACAGTACCCGTTTAAGTATAGTGAAAGGCAGTAAGTGCGGAAAGATGACTACCAAATCTCAATGACGAAGGTATCATAGGGTTAATATGAATTGAACCACAGAAATTTAGGTGTGTATTAAAACGTAAATAAAGTTTTTGAAAAGTATTTTAGGATGCATATTCAATTAGTTTAAATGGTAAGGGCTTCGATTAAAAGAAGTGTTGAATAAAAGTTATAGAGAGGTTGAAATATAAAATCTATTCTTTTGATTTCGTTTTTCTTTCAAGATAACATTTTGATTTTTGTTCAACTGGCCTTGCAAAGCAGAACAAAATGAGACAAAGATAAAGTGCATGCCATAAACTCACACTGGTAATAATTATTTATTATCAAAGTGCGTCTAGAGAAGACTTCGAGTCGTCTAATGTTTAAGATTTAATTACCAATCAAATCAATGACTTATCAGAAAGATCACTTAGCAATGGAATTCACTAACTCAATGTCATTCAAGAAACCAAACATTAAGCGCTTTAACCTAAAAGCGAATGAGCAAATCACAAACTTCAACAAACAGCATCACAAAAACGATCTAGTGAGGTCAAACTAATCATAGTTTAGAAGTACGTGTATCGTGACCTAAATATTATCTTTACAAAGACGTCCTCTTGGCCAACAACAGATTCAACAAAGTCATTGGATAATGAACGTAATCTTTTACAAGAAGCTTACGTTAATTACGGGTCACCGTTCTAATCTTATATTTATACAAATCCTTCTATAAGTCAAATGTATTAACCAGTTCAATCTCTGGGATGTATTTATATCTCTAAGCTCTGTACTCTATGACCCAAACAACTTAGTTGATCTCATCGATCATCACTTTGAATTTCAAATCTTTTTATTTGATTACCCGTCATTCGAAGGAGATGAACAAATTTGTTCATTCAATTTCTATCCGTATACACAACATTTTCGTTTCTCCTAAAACTCGTGGAAATTCCAAAAACTCCCAAAAAGTGTTGACAATTGAAGCAATGACATTGTTGCCATGGAAACAGAAATGTGTTAATCAATTAAAGTTTATTCTTCATACAAAATGTATAGAGGCGAGATATGGAAGTACACGTGATGACATTGATTTAGCTGTAAAAACGCTTTTTTTTATAATATAATTCTTCATCTTTTTTTTCTAATCATTATCACATGACGCACGGACGGAAATTTTATTTCTCAGCATTTCATTTCACTCCATTTACCATTATGAAGACATATTTTCATAAATTGCTATATATTCAGTATTATTTTTGGGTTCACCATATATCGTTGATGATAACATTTGCTGAAACACAATATGAACTCACTTTATACAGGGAATATGACATACAGAAAACATATATTTATATATCAAAAGATAAAAGTAGCACCTTATAAAAACATTGTTATAGGTGACAATATTGTTTGTTGAAAGTGGTTGAGCAGGCTAACTTAATTAATTTAAGACATTCCGCCCTGAGTTGTCCACACAATTGTGATCGCATTTTCCTTTCTTCCTTCGTGTATCACTGCCTTCCTTCATTATTTCCATTAACTTCCCCCATACCTTTTTCTCCTCTCTCACTCTCTTCTACCATCTCTCACATCCACCATTTTTCCCTCTCTTCTTCTCTTTTTGACATTAACAAAATGAGAAAAATAAGTGCCAGTCCTGATTTAAAGATCACTATTTGAAAAATCGAAATAAAAAAACACTTTTAAAATTGAAATTGTTCTAAAACTAATAAGTAAAATAAATTTGGTTTAAGCTAACGACGTAGACAAGTTCAGCATGCCCTTCTCACATCTCACACATTACAATATCAACAGATGTCATATGATAAGAAAAAAATCATTCCTCAGTGGGGGAACACATCACATCCTAGACCGATATCATCAAAATTAAATTCCAACAGCCCTTCATACAAATCAAATTCATGCAAGCAACCTGTACACCCCTAAAGACTATGCTAAGACAATCACATATAATACAGAGATAAGATGATATTCCTTTCTGTTTGAAGGCAAGACTTTTTTTCGGGTAATTATTACCTATACACTCTATTTGAAATGAGCTAGTTCCCCTCCAAAGTATCAGAGATGTTTTGGAACAATTAAATAGGAAGAAGGAGAAGATTGTAAATACGTCCTACTAGGATGGAAGCTAGAGCAAACAGGAAGTTTTTTTTGTCCCTAGTTGCATCGGAATAATTAAAAAGATATTATTTAGTGCATAACGCCACAACCAAAATAGGAAACAACGTCCTCTGTCCACCAGGGAACAAATAATGAGAGTACATACGAACCGAACACATTAGGCTTTGGTATAGATTTTAGACAAAATATACACGTTTATTTGGATACTTTTATCATAAGGGTAGACATACCATGGCAACTTACAGTTCGTGATGGTACAACCTCACTTTGATACAAAGTATTAAACATACAAAGGTCAACCCGTAAACTCTCCGAGTTGTAAAGCCAATCCTGAGTCAATTCACTTTTAGTGCATAAGCTTCGTTTAATGATTAAACAAACACACAGTTCAAAGAAATAAATACAACTTCTGAAAAGTTATATATTTACGCCAACAATACTTTGGTCTCCATATTGACCAACATTATAAATATTTCTAATTCATTTCCGGAAACTCTCTGTTTAATATCTGAAACGTTACTGTCTCTTCTAAAAATGTTAAAACATTGCTCTAGCTGCAAAAGTAAAAACAGACTCACTGAATAGTCAATTCTGCAATTAATTTAAACCTCCATTTAGGACTGTTTTTTTTAGGAACCTGAGTGCTCCGCGAAATGTTCATTTTTCCTTAATTGAATACTTATTCTGCTTCTCTATCAGTGATTGTGTAAACAGTTTATGAAAGAAGGGGAGACAAGTCAAACAGAAACAGCAAATGTAATCACTTATTTAGACTCTGCAAGAGATTGGTCTCTGGAGGCTGACATGGGGAAAAGGCTCAATATCTCTGCTAAGATCACAGTTACACATTTAAGACCGAATGCTCTTATAATATCAAGGAAAACACGGCAGATGGCAATCGTAGAGCTAACAGTGTCGACTGAGGAAACGATATCAATTTCTGAGGAGCTGAAGAGAGCCAAGTACGCCCCAATAATTGAAGAAGGAAAGGAGAAAGGTTAGAGAGTGTACATATGGGCAGTGGAAGTAGGATGCAGAGGCTTCCTAGCAAGACCAATGACCAGACTTTAAAAAGACATGGGTAACACTGGGAGGAAAAGAGAGGCAACATTAAGAAAAGCTAGTAGAGCAATTTGGAGATGGAGCAACATTAACAACTGGATAAATAGTGCACAGGATTTAAAGTGATTTCCAGGTAGCATTTTGCTACTGGCGGAGCCTCAGGCTGAAGAACTACCGTTTCCGTCAAGACTTCAACAGCCTTAGGTAGGCAGCTGATGATGGATTCACAAAATAGAGACCCCACCAAGGAGAGATACTGTCAAGATACTCATTGAGATAGGATTTGACAGACTGCATAGGTTGAGCTGTGTTTAAAACCTCCCTTGTTCAATGTCAACAAGAATGGCATGCTTTTTAATAACATTACTGCTAACATCACATTCACGTGTTATACAATTGTTTACCCATCGCGACACACGGTCAAAAGAGTACTGGCTTAGGGTTAACTTAATAATTGATGACTCATGGACACCACGTTTTTTGCTACGTAATACAAAGAAACATTTTAGAATAGCATCACAGTCGAACGGTCAAAACTAATAACTAAATTTCAATTTTGTAAACGGAAACCTGAAGTACCCCTTGTGTTTATTTTTTAATTTAGGGAACTCGTGTCAGAGAAAGACCAGAGGAAGTACAAGGTGCCAAATCTGAGAGATTGCTATGACTAGAGCTAGAAGCGAGAGTAACGCCTTGACAGAAATTATACAGATAGTTTACAGAGAATAAGAAATATATATAATTTTGAACTTGATATGGTCATTGTTATACTTCTTTCGCCTCTTAGTCTTATATTTGTATGTCCCCACTTTTTAGATTAGTCAGTATTCAGTTTTATTGTCACATTGTCAAACGTTTTCGAGGCAATTAAAGCTTCCATCGAAAGACGATTTCCATGTTTATCAACTTTGCTGATAAGAATGACAAGTTAGAGCGTGGGAATATGTTAAGACATTTTTATCATTTAGATATTTTTTTAGTTCTCAATGATATTAACTTTGTTGCTGACAAGAGCCGGAATGTAGAACTTGTTGCTTGTCACATAAAACAAGCTATAGATATGACTCATGACGTTGTCATAAATAGCTTCCCAACAATCAATAAATTTGACGTATTTGATACAATAGTTTTCAAGTTATTAAATTGTTCCCTTTGTTTGGTGAGATCAAATATCAGATACAACGTTTTTACATATCTGGTGGTTATTGTTTCTGAAAAAAATCAAATCGAATATATAAACGAAAGCCTATATCTTTGCCAAGTCTGCGTAATGTCTTTGTAGTTAAGACACTTTATTCTAAACTTACAACAGGTTTATTGCTAGAAAGAATAGATGCAAAAAACATGAATAGAAAAAAGCAATGAGAAAATATGTTCTTGCCAATCTAAAGGGTTTTTGCATGAAGCCCCCCCCCCCCCACCTGCCACCCACACTGCCTCTACATTCTATGCAATTAAATTAAAAAATATATTGTCATGGTAATATACCACAACAAATACCGTCTCGTCTGCTTCTGAAACATGGAAATCGAAATCTACATTCAATGACACTCCTGTTCTTGTTTAGAATAATGCGTTGAAATCTCTGTCAATAAACCTTGTATATTTGATATTACAGTGAATTTACTATTTTCATGATGTCATCAAGTTGAATCTTGTACGTTTAATGACATGGAGGTTGTAATCTTTGGCCTAGCAGTTTCCGCGTTATTTATTTACACTTAATGACCTATACATACATTTTCCAGTTCTTGGATTGGTAAGCTGGGACACCTACATTTTAACATCTATAACACAATCTTTCATTCAAAAGGGGATCTCTAAACTTAATCAGAAGCATGATGAAATTATATCGTCATCTTAAAAAAATGTTTTTTTGAATCCTAACTACGTTTTGCCACTGTAGGTGATCAATTATAAGTCAGAACCCTTAGAGATGGACCCATGCCATTCATATTAACAGATGTGCGGCATATAAACCCAACAATTCCCTACTTTTGTCCTTATTTTTTTTCTTGTTTTGCGAACATCTTTCATAATCTCTTTATTTTCATTTATAAACGTGTCGTCAAATTTTGACAATTTTAATTGCCTGCAGGAATGTCTTTTGAAAAAAAAATATAACTAAAGTATTTTGGACAAAAACCTAGATCCAAAGATTGTAATTGTGTAACAAGCAATATAAACATAATATTGCTCCTTTTATTCGCAAAATGACACAAACAATATCCTGAAAACACTGTCATGAAACTAATTAGACAAACATGAGGTATGATGAGCTGATTATCTAACAACCGCCTGAGATGCGAAATGGGTCAATTTTCTCGACATCGGGGATGAAGAGGACAAATTTGTCTTACAAAGTAACATATTTTGCAATTGCGTAAAACAATATCAAAACATTGTTTTAGAATTCATGACAGTGTTTTATCATTATGCAATTTCTATTTAGATGCAAAAATCGTTTTCAAAATACAATCACTGTATCATTACTTTAGAACTTTCTTTTTCCTACACATTTATCCTTTGATTTCATCTCGGACCATTTGTCTCGTACGTTTGACCTGTAACTCAATACTTGCATTCAGTTAAGATTTGATTTCCTACACCCATAAAATACACCGAATGTAAATAGCAAATTCAGTGTCCAAAACCTGATGCGCATCCATTAACCTCTTCACCTTGTCTATTTTTCTCTAGTTGATTGTAAAAAGAAAATCTTTGAAACCGTAAAAGCTATGAAAAAATGATTTCATATTTCGAATCAGCTTCTTCTTTTCTTTGACAACATCGCCAATCCTTTGCTTTGAAGAACATTTTAAAGATAAATCATACACCTGACCTGGTACTACATGAAGCGTTTTGTCTGCAAGGCATTTCCTGGCGACCACACGTCACTCATGAACAAAAACAAAGTTTTCATGATTTTGATATCTGATAGACTCAGGCAGATTCAGCACATATGTTTGAAATGTATTTAATCGTCGTATATTGGTTGGAATAAACATTCTTTGCTTGATACACAAACAATGGATGGGGCTTTTGATTTTGATATAAATGTTGTGAATGTTACATACTATTCAGATAATGCTTGCTTGATTAAAATAAAAGAATCACTGAACATAACTCACTTTTTCACATTAAGAATTAATTATCAATCGAAAACAAAGTACAAAACGGAACGAATTGCAAAACACGTTAAAACATATGTCCCAAAGGACCTGACAAAAGTTGTAGAACAATGAATTCTAGAGTCACAGAGTTGTTCCGCACAAGGAGAATATGTCAAATAAAGAAAACACTTATCGTGACGTTGTCAGTTTTCTCTACAACACTCTAAAATATCAACATTCCACACGTTCAATAACCCAATTTTCTTACGCACTACCCGAGACTGTATCACTTTTTTTGGTTGTGCATAAACAAAGCATCGATATGAATTCTCAATCAAGCATTTATTACATATATGGCTACCATTTTTTTCAACATAATTGTTAAAAGGAGTATGCTATTTCCAAGACATTTATTGGTATATGTTTGCTAACAGCGAATCCAAGGAATAATATTTAACAGTATACACTGAATTATATGTTTGCTTGCTTGCACAACGATTAGCTCCGAAGTCCGTGGTTTGATTTTGCTGTAATAGGATAACAAACATACAAAAGATGACTGTAAATAGAAAATTGCAAATATTTTTGATTTCATGAAGGATGTACGTTTCCATATATTTTCGTTTATTAAATAACATTTTACTAAATTCGTTTTAAGCCACCTTACTTACCCCGCCTCACCACGACTATGTATCTGAGACCGTTCCGAGAAAAAGATAAAGGGAAAAAAAGTGGTCAACTAAAAAACAACATGACAGAATGACACCCGTGACAAAATCACTCACTGGTTATTTGACCCTTTTTCATTTTATTTTTTATTTTGCTCTGGTGATAACCTAATGTTATATGTTTGTAAAAACCTTCTGTTTTAATTCAAACTTTAGTTTTCTTTTGTCTTTATGTATCATACTTAAGCAGTATAGACAGACAGACAGACAGACAGACAGACAGACAGACAGACAGACAGAAAGACAGACAGACAGACATACTTACAGACAGACAGACAGACAGACAGACAGACAGACAGACAGACAGACAGACAGACAGACAGACCGATAGACTGACAGACCGATAGACTGACAGACCAACCGACAGACAGACAGACAACAGACGTACAGGCAGGCATGCAGGCACGCAGGCACGCAGACAGACATACAGCAAACAGACAGACAGACAGCAAACAGACAGATAGACAGTTTGTTGTTTTTTTAATGTGGGGTAATTGAAGGAAAACGCTATTACTTATAGCCTCTTTTTGTTAATAACCTTTTAGTCTTTATATACTATTTTTATTTTTTTATTTCTTTAAACTGTTGGGGATGTTGGCGCGAAGCGCCATTACCAACTACGCAAATCACCTGAGTTTTGCAGGTTGGTCTCCTTATTAATGACTTTTATGCATTGAAACCCTTCGGAGGATTGATTTTTGGATACTGTCTTCTTATCCTTCTACTTCGTCTTTTTTTGATCAATTTTTAGAGGAAGTCGGGTAACTCCGACGTGACGAAGTCGCTAGTATACAATAATCTTGGCGATCTTAACTTGTGACTTATAATTAAACTAAGAGTGCTCTACAGCATTCTTATAACATGTAAAAGCTTTTAAATTGTTGAAATCATAACATAATATTAAATTTGCATTGTGTTTTGTATTTAATTCAATTGTCTCAAAGGAAAACTAATCATTATCCAAATTTACCTTTTTTTTATCCGACACTTATAAGTTTGTCGTAGTCCTGGGTTTTTAACATAATTATCATTATTTTTGAGTGGCCAATATAGATATTTCCTAACATAACAATTCATACACTTTTCAATAATTTGTATTTGCC
Source organism: Clione limacina (assembly GCA_032362205.1). Taxonomy (NCBI): domain Eukaryota; kingdom Metazoa; phylum Mollusca; class Gastropoda; order Pteropoda; family Clionidae; genus Clione; species Clione limacina. The sequence goes on from JAUUEB010363652.1 coordinate 12,108, forward strand.
AAAGCAAGCAGACGCCATAAAGGCTAATAGTATAAAAAATAACCAGAAACCCTTCTGCCAAAACAGCAGATAGAGCCCCGGTCTAGCTCCCGCCAAAGTGGCAGGTTGAGCCCAAGACAAGGTAATGACTAAGTCTACCACCAAGAAATTGAGAGAAGGGCCCTGTATCCCTAGTACCAACCCTCTGCAGCCCAAGCACCAACCTAATGTCAAGTGAGATGAGTGCCACTGGTAGGAATACATCTCGGGTCACTCAGCAGTAGGTATAGAAAGAGGAAGAAGGTAA
>JAUUEB010363763.1:0-12392 GCA_032362205.1 Clione limacina
TTTAATATTTTGAAAATAAAACAGTTTTGATAGAGTTATGTCCCTTTGTGTCTGGTGATCGGGGTAGTACTCTCTACGAGTACTCGATTTTTCTAGTGTTTCTAAGTGCGATTTTTGTGTTTAAATAATGTTATCACCTTGTATATTAAGTACCTATATTGGTATTTGTAGGTTAGAGCTCTTATTCTGCTTTTTGCAGCAAACTAACGTTTAAATAACAGCTGTTCTATTTTCTCCGATATCAATGTAGGCATTATATTTTATTGCCTTTATGTATTAATACTTTTTTGCTATGGAGCTGTTATGCGCCTAGAGTCAAACCATGGATCAATTTTAATTATAAACAGTATGCTACAAGGCTATCCAACCGTATGTACTTATATAGTTGAGTATTTGCTGTTTTTAATATTGAGTTTTTATCATCTTTAAATTGTAAAGCACAGAGAGCCATTTTGAATTGGGTGCTATATACATTATCTCAATAAGTACTAGTAGAGAACCCGTTCTATGAACGGTATTTTGTAAAACATTAAATAATCGTGTGCACGTGCATAAAATGTTTTTTTTTGTCATAACAAGTTAGTATTCATGTGCTAAATCTTAATATACATTACATCAAAAAATGAAAAGCTAAAATATGAATGAAAAAGCGGTTCAGATCTGTTTAACAATTATTTAAAACAATAAACCTTTCAGTGCACAAAAGGTTATTGATTTTAAAGAGGAGATAGTTCCTTGGCGATATTCCCCTGTGTTCATTTGCGCGTATTTTAGTTTGAATATAAACTGGAAACCAAAGGTAGATTTTGAATCAGTAGTTTTAAACATAACGTGCATCAAAGTGCAAGGAAGTGGAAAACATATAATTCCCAGATGGCGGGGTACACAAAATACATTGTTAAAAAACATTTAGATCAATATTCTCCGATATTCTAAAGAGATGTAGAAGATGTGTACAGCATCTCATGTTTATCCATTATATTATGATTATCAATGAATAAAAGTCATGCTTTTTAATTTTGTTATAACACACAAACTCAAAATAATGTTTTGATGAATTCAAAGCTTTAACTAGTTCATTTTGGTGTGCGGAGTTAAAAAAAGTACATGATATTTATCAAACGTTAAACATTTTCAAAACTAACATGTGTTATTTGTTTATTTTCAGCTTCCAGGAGAGGAATTGATTTCAACGGTTTAACTTCATCCGGCAGACCAACTGGGTAAAAATTACATTGTGCGATGTCTAAAACAGACACATTTCTAATTGAATATGAAACAAGCCCACACATAAACGAGTTATTTTGGCTTATTTCATTTATCAGACACGTCAATGATTCTATCCCAATTCGTGAAATATTAATCACAATTGGAATTATCATCTATTAAATCGGAATCAAATGTTTCTCCAAAAGAGCCAGTAATAATTTGCTCGTATACGTAGTGCGTTTATTTCTTTTTTGCATGTAATCAAGACGTTGAAGTTGTTGTTGAAACAATTGGAATTTATTTCCAGCTTATTCGTAAGAACCCTTCAGAATTATTGTATAATCAGAAGTTGGGCAATTGACTTTCTCAAAAGCTTATAGGCTATATCAGTCTGACATATCAACTAACATGTCTTTATTCGTGTGTCTAAACCGCCTTTGTCTGTATAACTGTGTTACTCAAATAGCTTTCAGTTCAAGGTTGTCTGACGTGAATTGTACGATTCTTTTCTCATCATTTTGAGTCGATAACATAGTTTATGAAAAATGTGTAATACTTGTAATGCTATAAAATATTTTTTATATTTTTACAATAACTCAACGCGACAAAAAATATACAAAGTCACATGAAAAGGCAAATACAGGTCTTCCACAATGCAGTGGTGTGTGTGTGGAGGGAAGGGGGGGGGGGGTCGCGATATGAATCCAAAAGCTTATTATCAAAATATAATCTAGTCTGTACCTTTCCGATCAAATACTAAATAGTAGTAAACTTAAATTTTTTAAAGTCGAATCGTACAGCTTTTGTCAATGTGTAGGGAACCTGTTGATAAATAGACGTTCATAAATAAAATATTGAGTCTTATTGTTATTGTAATATTTCATCAAAAAACTTGACGGACCATAAAAGTTCAATTTCAAATATTCCGTGACCTTTCTCTGTTACCATAAGACGATGCTGACCACAAAAAAAACTGAAAAACAAAACAAAAACAGTAAACAGCAACAACACACAATATTCGACGGAAGAGAACCGACAAAAAAGTGATTTTTGTTACATTAAAAACTCAAATTTTGTGAAGGAAAATACTAAATTGTTAAACAAATAATATGATAATCAATAAGCTTTTGCAAATTCAGTCAACAGTCTAGATTTAAACGCACGAACAAAACAAGCTAAACAATGATTGAAACTCACAGTTTGTTGACAATTATAATTTGTTTCGTTTAAAATACTAATTGTATATAGTTCATACTTTTACAACATCTACCATGTGATATGATCATCGTTTTTTTTTAAAACTAGCACAGCCCTTCACGTTGCTAAGATATAAGAAACACAAACATCTGTATTCAGTCTTGTTTGAAGAAAATAACCCATATTAAACTCTGGCCAGGTTTAGTTTTGCCTGTGTTAATTTGTTTTATCGATTTCTGTCAAGTCAATATTTGAATATTATAATATTTACACGGAAAATTCAATTTCATATTATTTTCACGTTGCCAAGTCAGCCGCGAAGTCCGAGTCGCCAATAGTAATAATATAATCTTATGTGCGCTGTGTAGCTGGCTTGTTCAGTCAGTTTGACATCTGTCTATTTAGCGGAAAATGTTGGGCTCAAACACCGGTTGCGGCTCATTTTTCTACTGCTGATTACCCAAAAGGCAGTAATGTGTATTTACCAATTTATTTGACAATGGTCGAAGGTAATTACAGCTTTCCTCGTTCTCGTTGTGAGAGTAGCAGAGCTCAACAATGTACGCGCAATGCATCATGGTTCCCATTAGTTATGGGAATATAAATTCACGTTACTACATAGAATTATATAGAGAAATGTAATCTAGGGTTATGCTAAGTAATAGTGCGTAATCATCATGCAAGTCCACGCTAGCCTATAAATAAATTCGATGTAACGTGTACAATTAGACAAAGTGTAAACAAATTGTAAGTGGAAATCGGAAAATCTACCATTTTACACTAAAAGCTAAAATGTACGTCTGGGTTTATCTACAGTAAATTTTGAGTCGATAACATTGTTTATGAAAAACGTGTAATACTTGTTATGTTATAAACAAATTTAAAGTTTAATAATACTTGTTCGTAAATTAAAGAGCGAAGAGCTTAATTCAAGTACATTTCACAAAAATTCTAAAATGTATTTGAAGTTGGCTAATAAAAGAATCACATTTAATTACTCTATGATGCCAGAAGGAGAAATATAATTGCATGAGATTCTTTAGGATACACTAAGCAGCACAATTGCCAAAAATGCTGTGTAATGTTTAATGCAGATACATTCCTCATTGGAAACTGAAACAAGTCTATACTGTCATACATCATCATTAAGGCTTATAGGCTATACCAGTCTGACATATCAAGGATTCTTTCATTGTTCTTGTATCTAAATCGCCTTTGTCTGTTCTGTATAACTGTGTTACCCAAATAGCTGTCAGTTCAAGGTTGTCTGACGTAAATTGTACGATTCTTTTCTCATCAGTTTTCTTATATGAACAAAAAATCTGAAGTTATTAAGGAAACAATTTGGTATCAATCTCACATTACCTTGTAAAAATAGTTATACGTTATTTTTTTAAAGATAACAAAAAACGCAAACCCGTTTAGTATAAAATGAAGCTTTGTTTTGCAATGGAAATCATTGACATTTATTTGAGATGCGGATAAAATTGTTATGATCACTGCTTAAACTGCTATTCCTGAAAGACCGAGAGTTTTTTTTATCAAATGACGCATGTGAAAAATCAATGGAATTATGGCCAAGCAGTAAGAAAAAGAGCTTGATGTGTTCACGGAAATAGATCAACAAAACGTAAACAATTATTTGATCATAATTTTCCTATCTTATGAATGTCTACGTAATGTCATCTGAATGCCAGTGTATCTGGAATTAGATATAAGATTAAGCAACTCATTTATTCAGTTCCAGAATTGATTTCAGCATTTTTTATCCGACCAAAAATGAGACAATTTACGTTAACAAAGTTTCTTTTTAAATAAATCAACATAATAAACTAGAATATTGGCGCACAGGGAAAGGGATGTCCCTTTTTTGCTATCAATCATGAAACAATGAACACCTTAGGGCACCAGTTGGTACTTGGACGTGTAATCCTGGACAACTCCAAGTAAAAACTCTGCTATTAGACTATAATGGAAATGAAAAACATGGTGTCCATATTGTCTTTTGAATATTTGAAACACTATAAATATTGCCCAAAATCGCTTAAATCGTATAAATTAATTCGACGTTGTTGTAATTGGATCAGAATCCGATTAACTATCATTTTATATCGAATGAGAATTGTAATTTCCACTAATAGAAGTTGTTTATGGTATAATACCACTATTCTTTTATCTGAAATAATTACTATATATTCTTACTAAGATCTTTTGAGTAAACATAGCTTATATACAAGCGTAACAACCCTTTTGGGAGTTTTTGTTATACCTGACTCTGTTGTGCTGACACCAAAATACACATACTCAAACAAATGTAGTACAACGAATATACAAAAATCAATTCATTTGGAATATTACAGTAAAACTGTTCAATTCTTTCATTGAGTCTCTAAATCACAATGATAAAACTATCATTTCTTTGAAATTTCGGGGTTCACAATTGATGACAAGCTTCACGGTTAAGACCCTCGGAAATACATCCCATCAATAACATTATCTTCATCCTCATGGCAACATAACGAAATAAAACTGTCTCGAAATTTCTTACTAAACATACAATATATCATGAAATTAACTGAACTGTTTAGAGTCACAAGGAAATCTGTCACCTCTCTGATTCCTTCAATGAAGTACATCTGTGCATGCCACACAGCAAAGACTAACATTAGGATTACTTCTGGCATTATGCAAACTATAAAAACAACAATGACAGCGACAAGCATTGGGGTCACTTTTCTGCTAGCCCCACGTTTTGAATCTAAGGCAGCAGCACGCCGTTTTCTCATATCTATGATAATCTTTGTGTTTAATATTACTAGGATTATAAGAGGAATGAGAAATTTAACTGTGTTAAGAAACCAGATGTAAGGCGTAACAAAATTGTAATTTTGCCACAATTCCGTAAATTCCACGTCAATACTTTGGGTATTGTTTCTTATATCGATACATTCCACTGTTCGATACCGGAAGGCGAATGGTAACGTCAATAATACCATGACAACGTACACCATGCTTGATGCGGTGACTGCTCGTTTCCTGGTTGTGAAATTTCTACATCGAATTGGATGACATACGAGGAAATATCTTTCCACAGCAACACATACTGTGATCCAGGCAGTGATAGCGGTAGTCGCCTTGAACACGTAGGTCGCGTAAGGTTTGAAATAAGAATATCCATGATTTCCAACTTTTGGTGATAACTCGTTGAGCAGAACCATGAATGAGTAGACAATTTCATTTAACAACTTGATGGTGTCTGATACAGCGAGAGCAGTAAGAAAAGTCTGTGTTGATTGTTTGAAGATTCCCTTTGAGAGGACAATCAGGGTCAATATGTTGCCGACAAGACCAGGTAAACATATGACTGGTAGGATATACAGTGACGTCACAAACTGAAACAGAAGGAAAATCAATCAATGAATTGTTTATTTTTTCTTTGCGGTTAATTTATTATAATATAATTCTCAAGCATCAGTCACATTATATAATGGATTCGAAACAATTGAAATTAGTCGGTAATTACGACGATTTATCACAGAAGGATTTACCAATGAACACTTGACCAATAGCCCTACACTCATGTTTAGTTTTAACTAGAGCATACTTGTGGACCTAAGGCAAACCCTTCATAGTAAGATAAATTTCAGTTTTAAAGAAAAGCATACCCTATCGATAAACTGAGGTCGCGTAGCGACCGTAAATTATTGTTTGTTATAATCCTAAAACTTTAATAAGCTCATGCTTAACATGTATAAATAAATCCCAGAAAACTTGATCTTATAAAGAAACAATCAACAAGTTTTACAACGCCGTCTAAGATATTTAAGCAATGCATGACTTGTAATCGTTTTACCGAGTAGCATCTTCTTTAATAATGCAAGTATTTGATTGTATATAGAACAAAATCCCGAAGGCCAAAGACCATAGTTGATGGTATTTTGTATTCGACATGAATATGCAAGACGAACATATCTGTTCTCTGGAATCAGTTAACTAGAAAAGTAATTATTATTCTCGTCTGAAACCAAGATTTAAATATGGCTGCTGTGATATTAATGTAATACAGAGCTTTTTTTTTATTAAATATAGGGCATATGTAAAACGCATTTACAAGTCAATGACTTGCTCAATGTGCTTTACAGTATATTACAGCAACAGGCAACGAAATATACTTTTAGAGTACAAAGACGTTCAATTCTACTGAGACACAGTATACGCTGAATGTACATATGTGTCTCCGTTGAAGCGAATGTCTTTGTAGGTTTACTAATAAGGTTGATCGATTCAGACCTTGTATTCTCTGAATGTGTGTCTCTGTCCTGCCTGTCGGGGTAATACTTTTGTAAAGCGCATTCAGCAGCTATGGAAATGCGCTATATACAAGTTATACATTATTATTATTTTGTTTCGTATCAATTTATTTCTCAAATAAATGTCAGTTATATTTTTTGGCATCCGTCGTGTGATTATTTCATTATATATCATGTAATACATTGATAGGAAACCATTACATGTAATAAAAAACGAGGTTGTTAACGGAATAATAATAAAAATGAACTAACAATGTTTGCTGTTTCCCCATATACAACTTGTAATTGATTGGTTATATTTTAGATACAATACTATTTCAAAACACTGAACACGATCCCCATTGTTATTCATAAATACAAATATATTCAAATAGAAATGTTTTTTTTAAATTTATTATCAGCAAAATATGATAACGATGTTTAACATGAAGTGTGTTATTATGTCCGAGTATATATTTACTCTATCTTTACTACTAATTGAAAACTTTACATTGCAACTCACAAAATAGCTCCAATTCAAGTCAGTTTTGCATTAATAGTTTACTTACAACGTTTTATTTACCAGTATATAGTCGATATTTATTGGAAGCTGTTGATTATTCTTCATAAAATATTATGGAAAAATGACTTATCAATTCTAAGTCGCGGAAAAATAGCAAAAAACATAGTTCACAGATAGGCCTTACATGATGACTGTAAACAATGAAAATTACTGATCATATAAAACATAGAAATGACAAATACCTTATGGAGATAAAGATTACTCAAGCAGTTTAAAGGTCTAATGAATTTTCTGAGCTCAAAGCTTACACAGATTGTGATATAAAAATGGCAAAAAGGACTTTAAAAACTGTGTGACATTGAAATGAATTCCTATGAATATTTATTCTCGTTAGTTTCATTAGAACATAATAAAAACTATCAATTAGACGTTACACAATTATTGTTTTAGATTCGACATACCTTTGCATCTTCATAGAATTTTCTGTGTGGCTCATCGTCTTCTTTGGCAAAACCACACCATCGCACATCAGTGACATTCTCCATTGTTAGAGACCTGAAATTTATAGATAATTACATATTGAAAACGAAGATAAAATATCGAAGTGATTTTTCCGGGATATACTTTTTCTAGCCTTATTATATGTACTCTAATTATCTTTTTAACCTTTATCTATAGATGTTTTCTCTTAGGGTTGATATCAAGCATTTCCCGCTCACACCTAGTCATTGGTCATTCTAATGTACACATGGATACTGTTCTCAAAATGCCGGCTTTATTATATTACGTGACATGCTTGTTTTCCTTTCAAGAAGTTGTCGATTAATTAACAGCTTGATTGATGATTACATCACTCATATTTATCACACCAAGAATTTTTCAACTCTATATTTGTTATTGATCTTTAAAAAAAAAGTCCTGAATGAATATATAACGATATAAAATACATGTTTTTAATGAAAGTTAAATAGCGCATTTAAGGATCAAAATGAGCAGATAAACACACCACTTAGGCTCCAGTGGTGGATGCATACACCCTGGCTCCATATGTGAAAAAGTGCTACCTTGAGCACGGAACTAGTTTCAAATGTGAAGTCGTCTCAAAATGGAGGGGGGTGATGAATTTAGCTTTTGGGTTGACTTAAATTAGCACAATAACGAAATGCGTGAGGGTGCGTGGTAAACAAAGCTGGGAACGAGATTCCATTTTGTAACTACAAGTCTCAACTATTTAGAGGGGTGCGCGGTAAAGTAAGGCAGAAGCTTAACTTAAATGAACACGTGTATAGAATACGGGAGATGTACGTGGTAAATCTAGGTGGTAGAAAAATCCAAAAGTTCGGTAAGAGTTAATATCAAGACGTTTCCTAACGTTTTTTTGTAATATGTCTATAAATTCTTATGTGTTCAAGTTTCAAAAAAAGGGGGGGGGATGTGCAGTAAGCTATACCTGCATTAGAAAAAGGTTAAAAGCGGAAGTTGTGCATAGGCTAGGGGAGCGTGTTAAGGCCAGAAGAAAAATGTGTACCTCACTTAATTCATTTTCTAAGCATCGGTTCGTCTTAACATCGGACACTTGTTCCTGAAATTCAATACACATCGACACGTCTGAATAACGTTACGTCTAAACATCGGTGAGTCTGAATATCGGCACGTCTTAACATCGAAACGCAACCGTCGCCAATCGTTTGCTTATAGCTTTTACGGAGTCAACTTGTTTATCATTCGCAAATTTTTTCACAACCTTAAGTCTTTTAACCATCTCTGACAAACATGAGAATAATAGATACATTTTACATATTCAATACACAAATGACCATTGAAAACCACATAAACAGCATTATCGGCCTCAATTAGACCAGCGTCCATTGATAAAATAGAACAAAGTGACACTTTCTTAATAAGTTCGATCTCTCGCACAATTAGCGAATATACAATTGTTTTTGTTTTTTTAATGGATCAGCATTATGCTGATCCATTATAAAACAAACAACAACAACAACAAAAACAACAACAGAAACACGAAAAGGTAGAAGGAAGATAACTGAAAAGAAATCACACGGGCAAAATTAAAAAATATCAAACGTTCTACCTTCTCTATGTCACGGAGTTAAAGATTTAACATTTAAAGACAGATAGCAGCCGCCGTCTTGGTGAAGGGAATCATCAAATTGTGAAGCAAATTACATAAGTATGTGAAGAAGCCAAAAGATTTTAACAGTTAATTTTTGAAAGAAATAACAAAACAAACAAAGCAATTAGTCAAACTAACAGATGGTTTAGAAATATAAGAAACACATGAATTGATTTATTTATAAAACAAATAAAGACAATATCACACTGAACCATACTTTTCTAATATCCGTCATTGGAAATAATCATGAACGAACACAATCATGCGAGTTATGATGATGAAAGAAACACAGACATTTTAATCCAGTCTTGAATTCATCGAGAAATCCACGTTAAATGAGACTTGAATTGTTTTCCTGTATTAATTGTTGTATTGATGTCTGTCAAGTCTTGCTTTTGCGTAATCAATCGTCTTACTTTTCTCGAATATATTGAAGTAAAATTGTTGAGTTAATCGAGCATGTATTGTTTACATTCCTTGTTATACTTAAATAGTTCAAAACATCGACTCACCCTACGACATATGACACGGTAGAGTTATTCACCCGTAGAAGCGCTCTCCTGGTAGGTCGCAGAATCTTATGGCGTGAGTTGAGACGGTAATTTCCCTCTCGCCGTTTGCTTTTTTAGAAACAGTTTTTTTCGGTGAACGAAAGAGATAAGAGGCGTTGGTGGTCTGCTTTAAAATTTCTTTGCATTTGTCACTCTCTTTCTCTCTCACTTTAAAGATAAAATTGCATTCGGTGTTTTTACGTTTAATAGGAGCCAAAAAACAACATTTCTTGTATGCCCTTATTTAAGACATGTATATCAGTGTGGTAATTCCTAAATTAACTTCCAAAAGCAGAGGGTTTTTATGTCCCGTTATGGCACTTTTTAAGCCACGCTATTTATAGCGTGTGCAGTCACTCCGGCAAACAAGACAAAAGCAAACGCTTTAATCAAAGAAAATAGAAGAATATCTATAGATTAACTTGCATCAGAACTGGATATAAGCCATAGTAGTGCACATAAGATTGTTAAGTCACTTGCATACAAGAAAGTGTGTGCCCGATGGGTCCCCAAGAACCTCACCGAGGAACAAAAACAAGCCAGCCAGAAGAGTTTTACCGCAGGGGCATACAAGGGCTGGTTCAAAGGTGGGATAAAGCCATACGGATCGGAGGAGGATATATCGAAGACTAGCGTTGCAAAGCAGACATGTTCCTCTTTCGTTTGATGTATCATACACGAATATGCTAATAAAACTGTAATTTTTATTGACACCTGTGCATTCTATATTGACTGATCTAGTATATGCAAATGTATATGCATCTGCAAAGATGTCAATATTATTTACTTAAGATTACTTTACTACACAGCACTGACATTTTCTTGAATGAGACCATTAAACCTAAAGATATATTACAGAACACTATTTCAAGTATCAGCAAGAAGAAAACGATACATGTATGTATACCAAGCGCGCAGTCAGAATTTGGAAGGAGGGGCAGCAACCTAGAATCAATAAATTCTGAATCACAGGCGTGAAGCCCCCGAGAAAAACTGTTATTAAAATTAAACTTGATAAGAGTTGACTATAAGATATATTGACAAAAAAACATTGTACTAAATAAGATTATTAATCTGCATGAACAAAGACAAAGACATTCTTTGGTGGCAACGACGGGCAGCACATGCGCGAAAACAAAAGCCGTGTCTTTAACAGTAGCAGATCAAAAGTAGATATTTTCCAGTATTTTATATTACTCACAAAGAAATTCATCTTTAAAACTAAAAAAGTCTCAAAGTGTTCAAACATCATCTGAAAATATTTCCAGTCAAAATTTTGTCAAGATTCCAAATTTTATCTTGTAACGTCAAAGGTAACCTGTTAACACCTCTCATCGCTCAACATCAAAACAAAATGGCCGCCTTTGGTTTCAGTTCACATATGATTCTTCTGATCGTACTATGTGACAATATCATTGCAAAGCCATGCATTCTTATATCAACCGCTGCAGAAGCTTTAATTATAACTATACCAAGAAATAATCTTCTATATACTCCAAATCTTACAGCAATATTAGCTTGTTTCTTCTATCACTACTCATGTAAGGTGACATCGAACCTAACCTAAGTCCAGGGTGTGAACATCCCGTAACCTGGTCATGCTCAAGAGTGTGTTGCGACAACTTTACCATCTGGCACCACAGGTCATGTCTAGAAATAGACAAACAGGATGAAGATCCCATACACAAACACAGTACAGAATGGTTATGTTTTTAATGTCAACAAGTGTGCTTTTACATTTCGTAGTTATGAAGTTGAAAGTAGCATCTACCAAATTATCTTTGATTCTGACCTATCGATCACGATTCTTTAGCCCACTTAAATGTAGCACTCCCAAGTCTTCTGTGATATAAACATGCAACACAGGCAAAGCTCCATCTCCTATTTCTACAGAAGTACCACCATCTAACGGTAACCAGAAAGTCTCGACTTCATCTGCGACCTCATAGGATTCGAATCCCTTCATCTTGCCAAAGAAACAAAATATTCGCATCTTGATTTTCACTTGTAGAAGTATTAAAGTCAAAACATCTGAATTTAAAGCTCTAATTAGCTATATACTACCCTTAGTAATAGTTTGTGGGACGGAACCAATGCTCAGAGGAGTAAAACCAGACAAAAGTCCAACTGACGACCAAATCCGCTCCACAGAGATTTTCCAAAAAAACTTTAAAGTCTTCCAAATGATAGAAATTCAGGTGGGGGAGGAGTTTTTTAAACTGGTAAATAAATTGTTTCTATTGAACAACCCAAATTTTTTACTGACTGTGAAATTGTGTAGGCTTAAATATAACTTAAGGAAAGAAAGAACGTATGTGGGTACTTTCTACATGACTCGTCGAAACATTAAAGACCTTAATCAGCTAAAAGCATCATTACACAATGATTTTGTCATTTCAATTTCCAGAATTAACTGGCCAACCCAATCGCTAAATTAAAATCGAGATCAACATGTGCTGGAAAAGTTGGTAAGCCTAGCATACTCGGTC
>JAUUEB010363874.1:0-12391 GCA_032362205.1 Clione limacina
AGAGAGAGAGAGAGAGAGAGAGAGAGAGAGAGAGAGAGAGAGAGAGAGACAGACAGACAGACATACAGACAGACACACAGATAGACAGACATACAGACATATATACAGACAGACATACATACAGTTAGACACAAAAACAGACATACAGACAGACAGGCAGAAACATAGATAGATAGGGTAACATTACTAGATGCATTTGCAGACATGTGTTGACATGAATAGCAGGACAGTCACTCTATCACCTGTTAACAGTAGGTCTTAAGTAAAATAGCGTGTAAAACCAAGTCAAACATACACAACTCATTGCTGCCTTCATCAAAAATGTTGATACTTATCAACGGTTGGGTTCTGAAGGTTTACATTTTATCGGGTAGTCTCGTCGGACATGAACCCTTTAAATAGTATCATTTTAGCTTTTGAGTGATGTACTAATTTCTTGGTGCGATTTTCTTGCTAGATTAGACGTGGACATAATTTTCTTGGCTATTGATTTTTACTAGAAGCAAATGAAGAGTGTATCTAGTTGAATGAAAAATAATGAAGTGTCATTTTGAGGAAAGCCAAACATAATATGCAACAGTCTTAAACAACAATGTGGGAATACAAATGTGTTCACATAACTTATTCATGTGTATCTACATTAATGATTTGTAATATCAAAGCTTGTATTTATTATGTCCATATCTATCGTTTTCATGACTCTTTTTTGTTAGTATTAACTAAATAAGCAGGTGTTTATAATGAACTCTTAAGAAATGTGTTAATATTCATGCATGTTAATCATTATTATCAATTTAATAATCAATATACAATTCATGATATTTTGATGGATGATGCTCATTTGAATAAAAGTGCACAACATCGTTTATGTATTGTGGATGATGATACAATATTTCATTTGTGAATGTTAAATGTTTATGCTATAATGGATATAAAGTCCATACATAGCAAAGGTGTACGCTGATGTTTCTATTACTCTTGGGTCCAAAAGCGGACATCACAATTCCCATTTTCTAATGAGACGTCTTTAATTGCCACTAAAAATCCCAACGTGGGTTATGGTCTTGGCTTTGTGACGTTTGTTAGTATTATTCTTACGTTACTCTGTATAAATGTGAAGAGTCATGTTTTTGTATTACTTAACAAGCTATTTGCATTTATTTTAAAGTGTAAAATCAGCGAAGCTCTCCCAACCATCATTCAACCGATCAACCCCTTATTTTCTTTTGAGCAAAGGATGTGGTACTATTCCCTACAATGATTATGTGGATACATATTTCACTGGAAACAAAATCCACTTCCCCTTGCCTGAAATGGTATCATTCAAAAAACCCAATGACAAACGCGCATGCAAACATGTTACCTCTCATGGTTCAAAGTCCCCGAGCAAGACGATACATACAGTGATGCATGCATCACACCACACGTGGGAGGCGGGTTTAGGTATCCAAAAACCTTCTCTTAAGATGACACAGACTTTTCTTCATAATAAACAAAAACTGTATACCTTACAGATGCAAATAATACATCTGCTATATACAAATGTTTAACCTTGTTAGAATAACTACCATATCTTACTTTGTTATAGGTTGTTATATTGACCTGTTAGCATCTATAAGTTTGAGTGACAATGTTAATTTTACTCTGATGCGATAAGCTACCTAAAAGCCGAAATATATAGGGTCGTTTACTACTCTAACCTACCTAAGTTTATCTAAAACTGTGTTAGTGGTAATTTATATACTCCTTGAATACAAGGTTTGCTATTCATATCTGACTCCCTTTGAAGTCACGTTGTCAATAAAACAAAGGGTACATCAATATCTTTTCTATCAGTGCAAATATACATTTTAGTTTTGTGAACGTCTTTTTTAAAATAAAGCTGATATTTTGCACCACACCTGCATAGGAGATACATAAACAAAAAGCTCTACATTCATAGTTATAGCACCTGGCCTAACCCAAACATACAAAGTCCAAATATCAGGAAAAGTGTTTGAAAACACCTTAATCATTAGCTCTTGAATGATTAGAACCCGAACACCGTTTAAATCACCAACAGATAAGTTCAAAGCGACATACATATGAGCATATGTTAAGGCATCTCCTTATCTGTTTTAGTGCAATTGCTAAATTCCTGCTAACACTGTCACTTTTTATTAAACAAAATAATAAAATATCTGTGTTGTTATGTCATATCTAAGCATACACGTGTTTACATTACTCGATGACCCTAAATAGACATACCTCAACAAGGTATGATGCACGTGGTAATGATGAGTTATCAACTGATGAAGCAATTGTATTGTAAAGAAAAATCAAAGACACAGTTTTACCATAAAAAGTTGCATTTCGATAATATAACAAATATGGAAGTTATGTTAACACTTTTGTGTAAGTTTACAATGTTAATCAACAACAGTAATTTTTTTGGTGGATGACAGCACTTCCTATTAAAATCACACACAAAACAAAATAATGTCCGATTAACATCTTACCTTATGATAAGCAGGATTTTCCCTTAACACAGTATAAACTCGTTGTATCTAACGAGGAACAAGGCCAAAATATAATGTATATACATCGCAGTTAAATCGAATGCCTTTACATATCTATTCCAATTCGTTACTAGTATTTTTGTAAACTTACAACGATTGTCATTTATTATCTTGCATTGTGGTTTTGATATTTTTTCAATCTATAATATCAAACATGTAGAAATGGTGTTTTCTGAATCAATTTTCTAGTTTGTTAGAATCAAAATTCAATGGCAATATATCAGACGTTTCATCATTTTCAAGAAGCTTGGCATCAAAGTACTTTACATGTACAACCTCGCATTACTATATGTATCCCCACACGTGCAGCAGTAAATAAAGAGGTAACCATCAACATTATCACATTCGTATACGTTGAAAGTATATTTAAAGATCTTTTTGAACGCAGACAAATTTGTAATGAAACTTCCTTATCGCCAAAAGGTTCATAGGGCAATATATATATTGCCAATCTTACCAAATGACTGAGGTAAATTGATACAGCTGAAGCTGAAAGAAGAAGCTGATAGCTATCCTACGACGATACTAGCATAACATTAAGACAAACATGAGACAAACAAGATATATGTTATAAAACAGATAAATTACCATCAGATGTAAATTTATATCCATATGATATCAGCTTGGAGGCAAAACGCTTTATAAAATTAATTCAAGACTCACATGACTACTGTTTGATGTTATTCTACATCTGACGTTAGGTGACTCCCTGTAACATCAAATTTGTGTGTAAAATAAACCTCGCAAACCATATCGATGCAAGTCACAATGATCTTCTTCATTCGTTGACTATTTTGAAAATGTCCTTTAAATATGTCACCGTTTATTAATGCCATCATAATAACTGGCTAGCGACAATTAGTTGTTTTAATTGTAGTGTAGTAGTTCACCACTATTTAAGAAGGACTTAAAAATGATGTGTATCTGGGTCCAATTAAGTTTCAACGTTTACCATATGTTTCAATGTTTACCGTCAGTGCACATTCATCTATCAATTCAAGTGCTGAAAAAACTGATGTGATGTTATGAAAAGATAGATAATATGTCCCTCTATATAAAATATCGGTGTGCATATGTATCAAATAGTGTAAGAGGAATTTTATTTTAAATGTTTACCACATCTATGTTGGCCCTTTCATCATGAATATTTTCCTTCTGCAGTATTATTTTAGATATTTCTATTTATTCTGGAATGATAATCGTTCTTATTTATCAATCTTCGTTTTAAGGGATCATAAATCTATACCAAGAAGTCCACAATCATATATTTGAATTTTAATGGTATTGATTATGTCTGGTAGGATTATGACTTTTCTCATGTAAGCAATATTTTAATTCAGCATCGAATGATGCAAGATGTAAATCATGATCTCCTTATATGCGTAAATACGTAATTATTCCATCTGAAAATCAGAAATCATTGGTGTTAGAAATTGATTAGGCATATTATATTTCTAGTCATATATTTTAGGATTGATAAATTGTGAAGCTAATTCTGCTGTCATAAAGCTATGGTAACCACAGTCCGAGTCTCTTTCAGCGTTTTTTTAATATCTGAAGTGAAGAAGTTGTCATTTCTTAAAAAGGCATCGACTCATGACACTTGGCAAGAACGTTCATACGGTTTACACTGACATACTTGAATGTCGCACTATTTACTTCTCGAGTACTCTCCATCCGGATTTCCTTATTTACGATGTAAATTCTTGCTGATGTACCATTCTGCTTTCGTCTTGACTTTTAAAATACATTTTGGTTCTCCTAGTAATCATCAAGTGGAATTGCCTTATTGCAACTTTCTTTTCAATTAATCTCACGTCGTAGGATGTAGAGTTGATATTTACTTTTACCATCCATCTGCTTCGAACCTAATTATTCTCTAAATGAATAATTAAAAGGAAATATATGTTTGCAAAACCAATGATTGTGAATACAAATGCGATATGCTAGTTTTTTTAAACACTTTTGCCCTGGTTGTCTTCAATTGACTGCTTTGTAAACATTGTATTGGTACCTAATTGGGTATGTTGACGTACTTGTTCAAGTGTAGTTTGTCTTTTATTGAGCCTTGACCTTAAGGTGACATGTTGTTAACATGTTTAGACTCACTTACGACAATAAGAGTCATTTACCAATCTTTGAATTGTTTTTCTTTTTCGACGCTTCATTCTAAGTATGTTCTTTGTTGAATTCGGACATATGTTTACTCTACATCATCATATCACTTCATATTTAATTTAATGCTGTTTTTTCAATCACACTTATGTGAGGTTGACCTCTGTTCCAAATCTTGTTGTTGCATCTCGTATTGCGGTGTGCTTCATTTCGTCGATAATTAGTGTTTTGCTGTCTAGACTATCTCTCTATATATAAATATATATGTTCTAAGTATATATATTAAACAATCCCTTAAATGAAACAACACTCATATTATTCTTGCCACTTTGCTTCGGTGAAAGCTGTTCAGAGTTGTCAACTGTAATTCTGTCATATGGCGTATATTCAGATTATAAGACTTATTAGTATGCATTTACTCAGTTGCAATTCAGTATAAAAAAGGCCGGTGAGATATTTTACCAAAATCCCCGATGTTTAATTTTTTTTTCACTGAAACAGTACAGCAGCACTATATGTGTGGATTTGTATTAAAACCGGATACCAAAGGTAAGACATTTTTATCTATTTTCTCATTGGACTTTCATCGTGGTGTGTTTTTACTTACGTGGTTAATGTCTTGAGAACTTTTATCAGACAGCCAATACACAAATCCAACACTTTTACAAAATTCGATACTTGCTCAGTCAAATGAATTAATACAGAATCAATTGCGTATTCATTCTGACTATTTGTTATGACTGCAGGGTGCAGTCATTTTTGACATGGGGTGCATTTTGACCTTTTTGTGGCGGAGTTTTGGATTTTAAATAAAATAAGAAGAAAATACATTTTTAAAACGACTCACGACTTTTTAATTTTGACAAAATCGTACTTGTTTTTAAATAGATAACTATAATAAAAGACACGCTGTGAGTAGCTACTAAATTAAGCAAGGATGTTTATTCTATTTTATTATAGGTTTAATCAGTATAAATCTTTGTAAAAGTCAATGTTTAAACAAAATTAAGTGTGTACTTACTTTGCTATTACTTTTGAATGTATTTGACAGAGTTGACTCTGTGTTAGGTATTATATAATATATAGTAGCTTGTAAATAGATCCTTGCTGTTTCTTAATTATTCTAGAATGTTATAGTAAGGAGGAGTATATGACTTTTAAATAAGAGGGTGTTGAAGTATATACTTAGTTTGTCGATATCTCTGTCTTCATATACTTATAAGAAGACATTCTCAGGAGGGTGTGCACACATTGGTTGGTTGGACATTTTTTGGAGGGGGTTAAATGGTCGTTTCTTCCCTCTTTGGTCTCTGTATTTAACATAATTGAGGGGTCGAGGATTTAAACATATTGTGCAAAACCTTTTTAATCTAGAGTATTTCTATTAGTTGCTTCTTAAACAAAATATATATAAAACAATCATATCTTAAATCGGTAACCGAGAATTAAGCAGTTTAGAAAAAGATAATGGCTTAAAGTTAAGAGTTTTATTTCAGTACGCCTGATATTTTCGAACAGTATTATTGCTCTTATTTTCATACCGCCTAACACTGTCATGTACATTAATTGATTCTTTTCAATGAGACAAACATTTTGAGTACCAACTTGCATAATATGGTTGTGTCTCAATTAGCTTTTATAAGCATTTCAAAGGAAACAATCTCGCAACGAAGCTCGTTATCGTAGTACACGTTTATGTTTCTTGCTTATATACCGTTTTACATTTACATTAATCGGTTCCTTTTAATAAGACGAATTTTGTGAGTACCAACTTGCATATGTTGTTTGAAAATTAAGTTATATAACTCATGAATAAAACACATGTTGCAGCACGGCTCGTTATCGTTGATCCCGTCTTAATTCAATAACGCATCACATTTAAATCTTCTTAAATCGATTCCTTACAAAAAGTTGAACATTTTTATTACCCACTTGATTTGTGTGCCTATCTTAGTCTAAAAGTATAACATAAATAACAGAATGATCAAACAAAGTCACGCCGCCATTGGATTAGATATTGTTTCTAGTAATGCAAAACAAGCCATTTATCCTTCTGTATTACTCTTTTTTTCTGTTGTTTTAAACGGTAGTCTACTGAGATTCATGACATCACACTAACCGATATATTCATTACGAAACGTGAATAGATTATCAAGACTAAGACACACATCAACACTAAAGCCGTTATCGTGAGTGGCATTAACAACTAAGTTCTACTTCTAGCTGTTCAGATAACAAAAACTGCCTCTTCCGGTATCTAATCGTGTTGCTAGATTTAGTGCACTATGCAAACGTCTGGAGTGCTTTCAAGAAAGACATGGTTAATCAACTAAGGCAAACATGCAACTTGCTTACCTAATCAATAAATATGATAAGCGTTTCCTGATTTATACAATTTGAAATATAAAATCTGTCTTGACCTTTGTGTAGGATTTTACAGGAGCTGTGTTTGGTTGTTGACAGCCTTATGCCATACGAAAGGATATTGTTATTATTCAAATATAGTATACTTGCTAAAAGAAATGTATTGTGTTTACAGTGAATATTTACATAGCAAGGACAGATGTTTGAACTATGCATATTAAACAATGTATAAGGAATATCCGCTCCCTTTCAAACAAAGTACCCTTGCATCCCAGAAGTATTTTATGGTAGTTTAATTTGTTAGGTCTATTTTTTGGGAAAAATTGAAAAAAGTGGATTGAGAATAACAAGTTTTGTTTTCGATGTGTCTAGTGGGCAGCTGGGGTTCCATTGCAACGTCTTGACCAGGGTTAGCCTGACATTAATAGTTTTAGAATACTCCATATAGTCAAAACCACATGCTTGGGAAACAAAGCAATTTCTAAATGCTATATTTATATACATTAATAAGTGCATATCATTGCTATAAAGAGATGTATATTTGGTGGTTACAATTTTTGAAATAATCTGTTTGTTTTATTCGGGTGTTTTTTATTTAAGATATTTAAGCTGTATAATGAAATTTGTTTCATGTTTTTCATTATGGTCAGAAGTCGTATATGTAGCAACCACTTGTCAGCTGATTTTTGTTTGGCAGGAAGACTTTTGAAATATACAAGTGTTAACACAATACATTAACATATATTAACACTTTCAATGTAAAGGAAACGAAGTTACTATTTATAGGGCGATTATACATTTATACTTAAAATGAAAAGGAAATTAGCTAATCGGATTCACTGTGTAAACCGTTTTTCTCACTGAATGGATACAACTATCGTTAAAAAATATATAATGAAACTAGTTTACTAAAAGTATAAAGTTAGGACTTGTATAGTAAAGAGGGTTCTCGGGAAAGAATTGACATCAGTAAACGTTGATAATATGAAATGTGAAATGTGAATTGAGAGAATAAGAAAAAAAGCAATGAATCGTATACTGTTTATTTCCAACTCATTATCGTTGTAATTTTTCACATTTATCTATAACGATACAACATTTATTATTATTCACCAACCCTACTACATATATCTACAACATTTACTACTCATTCCACTTAATGCAATCGAACGCTGTCACTGGCTGTCACTGGCATTGTTTCGCCAATGACCAATTGAACAATCCTTAATGGGGATTGGGTCATTATTAAATTATTGCAGTAAATTACGACAGTTTTATACGTCGCGATAGACACCGGATTATAAAAGCTACCTAATATGTGTAATTTACAATTGCCGTAGGTAAATGAAAAAACGGAAAAAATGAAAAAAATGATATGATACTTTTTATAAGTGTTACAATTGTGGACTTCAACTGCTCTGATCTGTTGTTTGCAAACCGTTACATTATACATGTCATGTCCAATGTGAATAAATGGCTAATTACGTGTTTGTTATTAGTTAATGGCAAAGGGTAACGTACATATTCAAAGTTACAAACAAACAAACGATACAACTGCTAGCGTAGACATGTCTCTCTTTAGGTGCGTTGCCAAGGGGGAACATTGGGAAATACCCCCCCCCCCCCTATTTCGATCCAAAAAGCTCTAGATTTGCACAATTTCTTACTTATTTTCTAAATTTCGGGCGTTGATTCCCATTTAGATTAGAAGTGTTCTACATTTGCACCATTTATAACGTATCTGAAAAATGTCAGACGCTTTTTTTTTGATTATATCCAAAGTTGTCCCACCCCATTTCAAAATCCTGGCTACGCGCCTGCTTCTCATTATCTGTTACAAAGCAACATGTAACAAACCAGACCTTAGATATACATAAAACACGTATTTTCATCATCCTAATGTCATCGAGACTTGTCATGTCTGCTATGTGTTTTGTGTTGTGTTATTTTAAAAAATGCTGGCAATCTCTTTTACATCTGATTGGGTCAAATGCAATTACACAATATACGATAACGATAATTGCTTTTAAAGACATGTGCATATCACCCAACTGTTGAGCATGCTGGATATTCATAATATATGTATGTCTACATTATTATTTCTGTAGAGATGTGTTTTTATGTGGATATTTTCCTCAAGTGAACTAACATTCTTATAAAGGCATCGACCGATGAATATTGGCAAGTGCGTTCATGAGGTTGACACAGTGATACTTGAATGCCGCACTGATTATCTCTCGAGTACTCTCAACCCGGATTTGTTTACGTCGTTAATGTCAAGCAGGTTTCCAATCATCCGTTCATTCTGACCTTTCACAAAAATATCGATTCTTCCACCCTAGTAACCACCAAGAGTTGTTGACCTTCTAAAAATTAAAAATATAATATGTGAAGTATAATTGTCACCTTGCAACGTTACTACGTCGTAGGATTTACCGTTTGCTTATTCTAAGCATGTTCTTGGTTGAATTCAGAGATTTTATGGTGATTATTACGGGTTTGAACCTGTTTTTGTTTCTAAAGACTGATTTGATGTGTTAGGATATGAATTTGTTACTATGATAGCTGGGCGTCTTCAATGGGCTATTGTGTAAACATTTGTATTCATTATTGGCATCTATGGTAAGTTAATGTACTTTTTCCACGCACAGTTATATTGTTTAGTATGATGACAGTGAAAGTATACATAGCAGGAACATATGTTTAAATACATCAACACATTTTATATTAAAATATGAATAAAGAATACCTACTCTCTTTCAAAGAAAGCAACCCTGCATCTGAAAAGTATAGAATAACAGGTCTGTGTATTTGGGATAAAAAGCCAAAATACATTGAACATTCATTTTAATTTGTTTGCAAATGCTTCTAGAAAGCGGCTGGGTTTGCATTACAACTATTTGATAAGGTTTTACGAGTTATTGTATGTGTTTAGCCAGACTGCATACAGTGAGAACTATATGCTTGAAAAAGAAAAAAAATGGTATATTTCTCGACATGAACAATTGTATTTCATTAATATTAAGAGATTGATACTCTTTTAATACGAAGCCTAAATATATTGCCTATCAAATATATGTCTTTAAAATTTGTTGATTCAAATCCAACCGATATAAGTATTTCAATTGTCCGCAATGAATATTCTTATCAATGCTCGAATATATTCAGCTTATTCGGCAAACGTTCTACTTTAAATGATAACCAATCCTCGATAGAATCCGTTCCTTTTCAATCTCGCTATTGTAATGATTCCCATAATAATGGCTTTCATGGTTGTTCTTCGAGTGTACTTTAACATTCTTTAGTAACTAATATTTTGTTTTAAATTGAAACTGTTTTTAACTTAACTTGTAATAATTTTACGGCTTGTTTGAATCATCATTAGGATATTTTGTTTTTATCGGATCATGTGTTCGTTCAAAAGACATCATCGAGTTATTGATTTATAAAACTGAAGCAATACTGCTGTACAAACAGTTGCCACGATACTTTGAAAGCATATATTCTTTCTACCGTTGATCAATCTGAACAAGAGCTTGATCTATTGTATCTCTTGTTTTAACCAATCAGAAAAGTCAAGAATGATTCCCTTAATCTGTTCAGAGTCCATGACAGATGAACCTAAGGGCTTGACCCCGATATCTTGACAGACAAATCTTCAGTAATACAATCTCATTATCTGGACTATTTGTGAGAGAATGTACAAATGGGATCTATTTGACACATAAATCCTTTGTTACTTGGTTTCGTCTTGTCTTGTCCGTGCGGACATCGACAATTGTCCATATTTGTATCTCTTCTATGGATCAGCCATTCTACCAGATTTCGTCGGTATGAATGTCATAAGCTATCAGAGCCACATACTCTACACAAATTATTGGTGTCGAGAATTACGCAAATAACGGTCTGCGCAAAAGACAAAATACAAGCAAGACTATTCAGATGATTACATAATGACAATTCATTAAGTTAAATAATCTTCATTATAAGGCTTGCATTCTTTAAGACAGGAGTACAATTTGCTGTACATTTGTCATTGATTGCAAAAATTCCAATTGGATACAAGAAAATGAATTTATAATGTGATTATGATTGCTGACGTTAAACGCGTTTGACTAAAAAATAACCTGAGAAGTAACAAAGGAAATACGATAACTGATTAATTTCCCAGTAACAGTTTCTGTTGCAAACGATAAAGGTTTGATGTTTTTGAACTACCTCAGCCTCGACAGACTCATTACGCTTGATTATATTATTCATATATTGAAATGATCATTTACCAAATATCGAAAATGATTTGGAAAAGTTTAAGATTTGAAGCATAGCTTTTTCTTTTGATTGGCTCTGGTTTGGTAATTTTTTAACTAATATTATGGTTATATGGCAATTAAGACCTAAAATAAGAGCAAATGAAAAAAAAAACATCAAGATTTATTTTCAGTGCCATACAGAGGTGAAAATTATGACATATCTTGTTCGCCCGTGTAACCTTCAAATGTAGTAAATATATAACAATATAATAATTGCATAATGATTGGTGAGGCTGTATGCCAAAAGGAAACTATCAAATCATTATCTTTTCTCTGTTCACCAGTGAAAAAGGAAAAATTAATTGTATGTAGACGCAGTCTTAGTTCTTACCAGACAACGTGGCTTGAATAAAAAAAAAATGAAGTATTGTGTTCGTTTTATTCGAAAAGAACACCTGTATTGCTTAGTAGATTGCTTAATTATTGACTCTAGCTCGTATTTGCTGCCAGTCTTCACTGGATTACTCACTGGATTACAGTTCTTTGAAATCCATTAATGTTTAAAAGGCGCTAAGCACTTAAACTAACAGGCCGTTTCACGGCCATCAGCAAGTGACTATAATTACTTTACCACGCTTACTCAAAATATCAGCTAGGTACGTGATGGGAACCAACACGTAGAGTTCACATGAGTACGTGCCACAATCAATCATATCAATCTTCCCCATTAGGTGGTCGATATAATATTTTTTTGTATATGAAAGCTAAAAGATCCCGTGGCAAATTGAAGAATGACGAGAACATACGTCAGAGTCTGTCAAAGCGTAATTGCCCACTTGGAGTATATGTCAACTTTCGTGTGACGGACCTTCGATAATTTGACTAATAGAAGCAGAAATGACCCTATAATATTAACAAAACTGTACTTTCAACTGGTTAATTACTTGAGGAAACATGCATTCTTAAATATGTGGCTTAGTACCCAGTTATACCCAGGAAGTAAACACAAAAAAAGAAAACAAAAACACGCTGACTTTTTAATCACCTTGTAGACCTCTCTCTCTCTCTCTCTCTCTCTCTCTCTCTCTCTCTCTCTCTCTCTCT
>JAUUEB010363985.1:0-12391 GCA_032362205.1 Clione limacina
AAATTTAGACTTTTTTGGATCTCAAATGAGGGGGGGGGAACTTTCCCCCATACCCCTACCCCCCCTGGCTACGCGCCTGCATGTAGATATATGATTTGAAAGTCATGGCCTTAACCACTTATCCTTAACCATTTCGACAATGCATTAGGTTTAGTATATAATGTATATATGTTTTATGAACTGCCATTGGCCCGCTTTTGCTTATTTAAACATATAACTTGTTTATGCTAGTCAGTATTTATAAACTGACACAATATGTTGTACCAGGCGTTATATACGACAATTTCTTGATTATTAGTTTACAAAGCCTAGGAATGCCATTTATGTTAAATGTTTCAAATGTTGGTTAATATTCAACTATTATTCATCGTTAAACTGGGGAATTTCAGATAACTAGAATACTAACTTTGTTTTCGCTAAACGTCTCTGAATAATTGAATGCTAATAATGCAAAAGGGTTAATACAAAATAAATAACGGGCGGGATTTCTTGTAAAGTCTTCTAAATTTGTGGTAATTAAGAAAACATCTTCAAACAAAATAGAAAATCGTTAAAGTTTGCTAGATATGCTAATATATTTTTTTGGATACTGTAAGCACGATATGATACTCTGTTTTGAATTGAAAATGTAGGCGAACGTTTCTTTTTTGTTGGAAATTTAATCTTAGTTTGTTCAATGTTTTTTTATGGATGGGGATGGGGTGGTTGTCAAGTAAAGTAAAATATAAAAGTAGTATTGGATGTTGTTTTTTTAAAGCCTGCTGAAGGTGTTGTGAAGCCACTAAAGCATAACTAGACATAACTTAGTAAATGTACCAAAGGTAACTTTTGTCTCTACTATTTGATGTGTTTGAATTGTTAGTTACATGAATGTAACTTGATTTGTTTAACGACCAGACCGGGATTTAGGCGATACTAAATAAAAAACAACAGAAGAAGTAACAAAAAAAGTATATGAAGGAAGACTAGACATAACTTCTAATATGACACGTTAGCTAGGGAGACTAGAATAAAGTAGAACATAGAATGTAAAAACAAGACACGGTTAATGTTGAGCCTGTTTGGCATGCAAATCAATTTGCAGCAAAAACAAAAGGTTTAACAAGGCCAGCCTCAATATCAACTTCTGTTTATAAACGATTGACTTTGAAGTGACGTATACGACGACCAGTCCAAGGCTATCTCCTCATCAAATGCACCAGAACAAGTACACTTTTCACCCCGAGGCTCAATCAGTGTATTAGCATTATAAACACAATCTTACTTTCACGGGATTATGAACTGATCTTCCGTTACCAGACCCGAAGACAAACAGCATTTGTTATAGATAAAGATCAGAACCATCCCTCGCTCCACAGAATACCGTGGAATCAAGTGGTTTGCCTTATTATACAAGGAAACATACATACAAACAATCATATATACACAGACATATATATACAAAGAAATATATGTAGAAATACATTCCTAATAACATTTAACAGTTTCACAAATGAAATAATTTCGTTATGCCAGTGCGCATCCTTTTCGCGTGGCCCGTTTTCAGTAGCTTTAAAGACCTATGCTATTGTTAAGTCTTTGTGTCATATTTCACACTTGTACTGGCTGTCGTTAGAAGTTATTTACTCTTTCTCTTGTCTCAATTTTTTTTAATTTCTCCTCTGTTTTTCGGCCTGTTATTTCTTCTCGTGTGACTAGTCCTTGACAAAATGCTTGTCGCCAACAAGAGCAGTCCACAGCAAGCGTCTCATGATGTTCATTTTGATCTCTGTAGCATGAATTCCTTTTTGCAAACGTATTTAAAGCGATAATTAAGGATGACCCCGAACTTTCGTATCTAGAGCAAACAAGGTGATCAGATTGAAATATTTCTGTACTCTGACGGGCTTCGTGGCATCATGCTCTTGTTGTTCTGTTATCACTATCACTGCTTTAATCCAGAGCTCTCATATTATACGTAATCCGTGTGAAGGACAAGTAGACTTCATTACTGCAATGAATTGAATCTTCACGATGTTTACAACTTTAGATGTCACTTTGCTGAAGTCATTGGCACATTTTTTTTTCTTACCTGTTTGAAACAAAACCATCTAGATAAAGTCGATGGCTATTTCAGAACCATATTCGTTAGTACACACTTGCCTTTATCACAAGGACGAGCTATCTATTTTAAAGCCTGCAGTAAAAACAATTCTTATCAGATCACATGAAATACCTAATTAACAGTAAAGGTATTTGTATACGACTACAATTCGAGCATCTAAATAATTGACGAAATAAGTTCTTATCAGGTAATTGTTTTATTAAGATAAAATGCAACGTCTTCGTTATAAAAAAAATCCCCTTGAAGATAATCTAAATGTCTTATTGGTCTGTAAATCCATATAATTTTGCAGTCCTTCTTAGCATTCAGCCTTGATAATCTGAAGGGCATATACAAGAATATCATATACATATACATAGTGTATGTGATCATAGAGTGCAAACACAATATGCGAATCGTAACCTCTGACCTGATTATGAACAATGTTGTAACGCATACTGCTTGCTTCAGTGATTTAAGAGGTTAGAAATACAAATAAAATGCGTTAGAAACACAGGTTTTTGCCAGATATAACCAAATGTTTGCTGCATGCGGGCTCAATAAGCAAATAATCTAGAAGACCATGATGTATAACGTACTCAGCGATGACATTTATCTTATTAAAACTGATAAACTAACCTGTATAGAATTGTCATGGCGGCGAACGTCAAGGCCAGGAAGGAAGACATACCTTTGGGGGAGTAATATAAAGGTTTAGACTTTAGTTACATTTGGCAAAGATATATTATTTGCTCATGACAAATTTAACTTCAGATTTATCCAACTTGGTGTTTTCCAAACACTGAAAACAAGTAACTGATTATATTGTTATACAACATTTAAAACATAAGTATAAAACAGGACAATTGTAAAGATGAATAAAACGAAAAAGCCATAACATCGGAGATGCTTGCATATCGTTCATCCTTGTCTGCGATGCACGTCTGTCTTATTGTGAAAACATTAAGGTCCCGGATAATGTTTGGAAATGTTAATATATTTAAGGCTAGTAAAATGACAACGTTAACTGCTTAAGCACAATGCATTTTACATAACAACAACAAAAGCCCTATTTGTAAAATATTCAAACATCCGACATTCGGCGTATGAGGCGGACGCCTTAAACATTGAGTAAGCAGTAGAGTTAACTTTTTGCTGTATTAGAGACTATTTTGAAGATAAAATCTATTCGTGTGTAAGAGAAAAGTTTTAAATTTCAGTTTAAAAAGTGTATCTACGGAGTGTATCACCATCACCATGAGGATGTTACACATCACGAAAGCCGTATTTTGTTTCTATTCTGTATCTTGGTATTATTCATGGAAATGTTTTTCTATGTGATATATTCCAGACATGCAACCTAAGGAAATGTGTGAGTGATGGGATACACATCATTTCTTCTGTACACAGGCGACCAAGCATGTTAATCTTTTATTAACTGAATGCCAGCTTCTATGTATTCTTTTGGCCAAAGCTCATCACCCTCACTGGACAAGCAAAACACATTTACCCAGCGACCTCGTGTGGCTTAATAAATAGTGGAAAGAAGATTATTCAATAAGTGAAGTAGTGCTCATAAGAGCATGAGAAACCTCAGACGGTCGGTTGTTTGATTGTGTGTGACACTTCAATATATTAGTATATGCATAATTTTCTAGAACAGACAAGACAGTGAGAGAACCCCAAGCACTCATCATAGCTACATGCATACAACTGTTTGTAAGCGATCGTCTCTTGAACATGCGCATGTGAGCTACTATGGAATGTACATCCGTTTTTGTCTCTACCCTATTAACGAAAGGCGATAATTATCTATCTTTGAGTATTTTCATGTTTTTGTTTTAATCTCAATTACTTATTATTCTATCATATCATACGAATAAAAGAAATCACCAATTTCAAAGATTGAAAAATAAAAGTAGGTGAGTTTATGTAAATTAATCAAAGGTTGAGTACTAAATCTATTCTGTTTGTAGTTGGTTGAAGGTTTTATAATTTCCCTCTAATTATAATTATAACAGTTATATTTTTTTTAATCTGTAAGGATATTTATAAAATTCATCTATCACGAATAACAGTTTTAGAGATTGAATGAGATGACAGATGAGTTAAAACAAACCTAAGTATGCTTATGTGATATCGAAGGAGAAAGTTAATAGCTCAAAACATTAGTTGTTCATATTATTATGTTCCTAACAAGTCTTTTCTAAAAAGCATTTAAAAGTCAAGTACAGTTTTTTTTATTATGCCCGGATAAAGAATCGATATAACTCCCGTGCCATTCAAGATAGAATCGTCTGGTTTTCGACAGTTGATCGGAAATATATTTAAAATGTTTTTGGGGCCGTTATGAAGTTGATGTGACCACTGGTCATCCTGCAGTGAACTATTAAGTAAAAAGTAGTGATTTCTATGATTTCACATCGACGCCATATTTTCTGCTTACACTTTAAAGCAGCATAATTGGCTAAATACCTAAGAACAAAACCTAAACTCAAAATACTCATAGAAACTCTTCTGCAAAATTTCATAAAAATCCATATATTTTTTAGCCAGTTATGCCATTTTAAGTTATACACGGGTACTTTTTGAGCAGTTAAGATGGCTTCTGAAAGTTTTTGTCCTTTAAAAGCATCTTATATCAATGAAATTCACATAATAATCTAATAATAACCATGGAAACGTATCTGAAAAATGTCATAAACATCAATAAGACACTTAGCCAGTTATGCTTAAAGTGTACACAATAGTTTTCTTGGGCAGAAAAGATGGCGGCGTTGTACAATCCTAGTATATCCGCTTTTAACTTTATAGTTCTACACTGGTTGATCCGACAACAATTATTGGAGACTTTGAGGATACCTTACACAGCAACCACAACGTGATTCCGTAAACTTACATTGGCAATTCTAGCATATCTAGCTGTAAAGGTATACACTGTTTACTCAAAGTGAAGACTTTATAGACATATAACTTACTCACATTTGCGCGAAATGTACGCTATATTTTCACGGATATGCCAGGCGGTTGACCTTTGTGACTTTTCTCCCGCCCGCTTGTGTCTACAGCCCGAAACAGGATAAGATTTCTTAGAAAGCACACTTGTTAAACGTTAGACAATAATATTCAACAGGCTTTCCATCGGCCCTTTTTGCCGTTACAATAAACCTTCGTGTGACTAAACAGGTATTTCAATGAGTTCAAATTTATTTTCTTGTCTTTTTTTGTTCAACAATATGTAATATAATCTTTGTACTTTAAGATACGGTCACGTTATCGATTCGGTCTTTTGAATATACAGATGTGGAGGAAAGGAAATGCAAAATAACGACAACTGTACCTATATATAATATCAATTTTGTACTCAAAGAGTTATTAATCAAAACATTTTGAGCAGGTAGGTTATATTCTACCATCTAGTAGACAATGAGCTGTTTGTAGTTATACGGGGATGTTGATACCTGCTAACACTTGAGAATGATACATATTTTGTTTTTAATTTTCCGGAAACCAAGTACACTGATGATTTGAAGTATGTGGTGATACAAACAAAATGCAGAGACTTTTAGTGAGACATGTTTATTTGTGTATGCTCGCAATTAAAAAAAATGAAAAAAATACCATCAGAGATTAAGAGTTTGCGACTGAACAAGGGTCTACAAGGGTATTATATATGTAAAGCACTTTGAGCTTGGCCCCGCTGAGGGAAAGCGCTATATAAGTGACATAATTATTATAATTATTACTAAAAATAATCAATATTGAACCAAAACATGTTCATATGACTTCATAATAATCATTCTTAAAGAAAGCTTCTTTAGATACATTTCACTCGCTTCACAAAATACATTAATCAGACACCTTCAAATCCAAATTTAAAATAAACAATCCAGGCAAAAGATCCTTTAACATAAAACCTACGTTCTTAATAATTACGGCGTCATGCAAACATTCTTTTGTTAGTTTCTTGTCATTACCAAAATACTGTATATCAAGTTGCTTGTAGAATACTTGTTAGATGCATCGTGAAATCAGAAAATGTACCTTGAAGAATGATGTAAAACATCTTGTTAAATGCAAACATTCTTTTGTTAGTTTCTTGTCATTACCAAAATACTGTATATCAAGTTGCTTCTAGAATACTTGTTAGATGCATCGTGAAATCAGAAAATGTACCTTGAAGAATGATGTAAAACATCTTGTTAAATGATGCTGTATTGTTATAGAAATCCTGGAAGCCAGGTACGAGAAGCTGTGCGTTGATTCGGGAATATGAGTAAAAAAAGAGACAACCCATCTAACCTGACAACTCACACGACTGTAACCGGAGTAACATAGTCAATAAACATGTAGATTGATGCACATATGATTGTGTTTTGTGTGTGGGTTAAATTACATGTTGATGTGTTTGTTATATCACCGTCTGTGTTTATGTGGTATTCTTGTCTTTTTTGTGCTGAGCTTTTATGTTTGTGTGCTATGCTTGTGTGCTCAAAAACACAAACTATTTAGATTATTTTGGATCCCACGCCTTACTTAACAGAACTAGAATATTCCAAACCTAGGCTTCAAGGAATATATGGTGTTTAAGATTACTTTTGATGATAGGAGTAACAAAATGAAACAAACTTGTAATATTGCCACGCACAATTATATTGTGTAGTGGTATATTTTCTTCTTGTCTGTCTGTGTGAGTGTGTGTCTGTTCACGTGATAGCTTGAGTAATTTTGCTCAGATATCTTTCATTTTTGGAAGGATGATATAGACCGAGCATAAAATGTTTGCTATTTAAATCCAGAAATATTTGTGAAAAGTTATGGCCCTTATTGAGTTTTTTGCTATCTGTTCTTTGTTCATTTAGCGACACGCACTGTGGTCACATCTTCAGAGTTAAGAATCTACAATCAGGCCAAGAGGCTCTTCTAGTGACTATCTAAAGTCAGCTTTCAATATAACAATAAAAACAAAGTTATAGCCCCTTCAAAATATGTTTTATATCTCTTTGTTATTTTTTGGGGGACAAGCTGTGGCCCAATCGTCAGATGCTTAACTCGTGGTTCTCTAAAAGCTGTAATCTATTTGTTGAGATTTGTTTTGGGCAGAGTTATGTCCCTTTTATGATTTTAAGGCACGTATTTTTTGCAGTTGACGCATCGTTGGGAGTAAGACTCTGAAATATTGCACACATGCTCTTCTAGGGACCGTCTAAAAATATTTGTCTCATCTTTTTGAAAAATATTTTAATAGGGTCATGGTAATTGAGTTGTTTGCTATAATATGTTATTGATCAATTTTGTCTAATGTTCGTGGTTGTACTCTTTATGAGTACTTATTTTTCTAGCTTATGTTGAGAAAGACTTGAATGAAGTCATTGCTGGAACCTCACTTTGTACACTTATTCAAGATTAAACAATCTAACACGAATAGTGTTAAAAGCGCTTGAAAGTTATTCACATGTGTATGCACTAGCGAATTATGCGATTTGAAACCGTTTTGTCCTATCTAACGAGTGGTATGCACGTCATTTGTTTATAGTGACGCTTAAGGAAGTATAGTTATTTACAGAAGGAGATTTTCTCAAAGATATTTCATGAAAAGACATATCACTTTTGTTTAAGAAAATAAAACAATAGATAACTACATATTTCTTCAAAGCGCAGGGAGTTTGCAGCAAATATGGAACACGTTGAATTGGAAAACAGCGAAAGATCTGTGAAAAGTTTTTTTTTTCTAGATGGAATGTAATTTGAACAGTAATAACATAGATCTCTGTGAAAGACAGATAAACCCAGCAAAATAACTTTCAGTTCAGGATGGACATCTAGCTTCTGAATAGGGTGTGTTTATAGCGCAGCATGTAAGACATCATTGCCATTTCTTGATAAATAGAGTACCAGTGAGAAAAGGATAATTTAAAAGAAGATATTGGTTTGAATTCAGATTTTGTATATTGATTCTCAAAAACCTACTATGTTTAAACTAAACTATGCTTCTAAAACGATTTTAGAGTCTTTTTTATTCCGTCCACTGCTATCTTTTTGGTGACCCTTGTTGGTTAGTAAGAAGTAAAAGTTAATGTGTTGAGATATAACTTTTAAGGAATTTGTGACAATTCATGCAAATAAATTATATTTTAAATCTAATAATCAACGTACAATTGATGATGATTGATGGATTTTGCTTATTTGAAGGACACTTCATTATGTTGTTAAGCTTTGTAGGATGATAAACGGTATTAGAGTCTAGACGTTCTTTATCTGAAAACAAATTTCTTTTTTTAATTAATAACGAAAGTACAAAGTATTGCATACATTTTAATGTTCAAATTCATATCAAAACACTATTGGCGACTTTGAATCAGTTGTATTATGTAGCAAACAATAAGAATGGTAAAAACTGAAATTTGAAAATTTCGTTGTATTTATCTTCAGAGTAACACACAAAATGATCATAAAGGATAACAATTATCATCAAAGTGTTGAGTTAATTCTTATGTAAAATTGTAACTGGAGAGTATAATATTACTATTGTCTTGCTGAGATATAGCAATATTGTATCTAGTTTAGCTTCGTGTATATGCATATCATTTGATTCATAAAACATATTATTTGCATTTTGTGCGTACATATTCTGAGGATGAATTCAATCTTTGATATTATTTTAAATGTATTTCTCAATATGAACACATGTAGGTTCCCTAACGTTTATTTTTGATATGTATAAAAATTTTATTTTCACGTATCCTAATGTGCAAGAAGGATCATTAGCCACACTTATTCTTCGTCATCAACGCATCTGGATATGGCGTTGGAGTTTTTCCCTTATTGTTTAATTATTGAAACATTTTCCACGCTATCATCTATCATATCAGTCTTCTACAAACACAAAGAAAGATCATGAAAACAAAGAAAAGTGAAATTGTTCGGCAATTTCCAAAGACACGACAATATCTTTGCTTTAAAGGGAACTAACCGGGATGATATAAGGCCAAAGATTTCAGAGGCAGAGTCAGGACTGACTGTCAGCATAAGATAAGGGTCAGGATGCAGTCTAGAGACCTGTCGTGCTCCATTTCCTATCAACCACTTGGAAGGATTAACGATGAAGTAAATTTATTTATGCAACGTAAGAAATAATTAAAAAAGCATGATAAAAAAGCTTGTTCAAAAACATAGTAATGTTTATTTGCATTGAAAACAGGTTAATGCCAAGACGGCAATACAATGTAAAAAATCAGGTAAACAGATCACGTCTATGCTAAAGACATTGTTCTACTGTAAGATAAACGAAACAAACAACGTTTTTACATGGGCATATATGACGTATTTTGTTATTGGAATAACGGGATATATCATGTCGTACAACAAGTTTTACAAAGGCATGTTATATTCAAAATTGTTAAGTCGTTACTTAGAATATATTCTTATCTTGGTTTACACGTTCAAATTGTCAACCGAATACCTTTGATTAAATCTTAACGGTGATCATAAATATGGTTTTCAACCGCCGCTGATCATATTATATTCCTACGTTTATACAAATATAAGCCGTATAAACTTAAATTGTTGATTCAATTGTTTTATCGTTCATACAAAATACGAAAATGTGGTCACAAGTTTGGCAACGTAAGGTTATGAACTTATAACTGTAGTTAAGAAAACTATGTTTTTTCTTAGGTAAAAAACATACTCATCCATATGGCTTCTTAGGCTTGCGTTTTTTGCTCTATATGCCTGACTTCAATTATCTTTTGTTATCATTTGATATTCCCTGAACTTAGTTAGTCGCTATTGCTTCAGTTAAAGGATAAACGTGTGTTTAGGATGGTCTGACCGCTTGGTTAACTCTTGCCGACGTTTACTTTGCTCAAGTTAGGAACGTCAATTACTTTATGGTCTACTATGCCGAGTACGCGATTAAATCCTTAACGGTATAGCATTAATACATACAGATGCTTTATTCTTTGGGAAACATATGACGTACCTTTAGGTTAACCAGGAGCAGTATTTCAAATCAATGTACTTTATTTATAGTCTTCTTCAGCGCTACAATCCAGCCAATGAGAGTCAGCTTAAGTTTAGCAGGTACTTAAAGATCACCATTGGTCTCTTTCAGCAATAGATCAATGCCATAACTTCTAACTCGCTAGAAAGGAGATGAGATTTGATCTTACCCATAGATACATTCAAATATAAAAAAAGATTTGAGCGACTATCTACGACAATTAATTTATGGTAATATCACTATTCTTTAGACTAATAAACCTACATGGAATACACACGCGCTTTAAAAAAAGATGTTAACGTTTTTCGTTTAAATGATATCTTTTGAAGCTCATAATTTAGGTTCATCCTACGTCTCTGAACAGTGGGCTTCAAAAACAAGCAAGTGAAATATGATAAGTAACCAAGGCAACACGTTCTAAATATTGTTAAAAGTTTGAGAAACTCGTGTACCCCTTAATCTTTCCGTTATATCTCATACATTTGTATTAGTGAGAACACATGTGATCCCTCTGTTATTGCTTGTGCGGAACTGCAAATATGGAAAGAAAAATTAAAACGAAACTACATTTCGTCGTTTTCCTTTCAATATTAAAGCAAATTGTAAAACAATTATTTTTACCACAACTCTGGCGTAAAATAATTGAAAGACAAAGGACATACTATGTTAGGTTGTTAAAAGACATTGCTTTAAAGGTGTTTGTTAACATAAACTTTTATTGAATTAAAACTTGTTAGAATTTCAATTAAATAGACACCCTTTTTGATCTCTCATATTACTTTGTTATGAGATTTATCAAGTTAATAGGTGACAACTTGGGTTTGATGCTTTCACTGAGTTCGAGGATATACTAGTGCAGGTGCATAGCCAGGGGTACTTGGGGAAAAGTCCCCCCCGCATTTGAGATCCAAATTGCTCTAAATTTGCACATTTTTTAAGAAATCTCAAAACCTTTGGCTGCTTCGCGGCCATTGATTTGATAATATCCAATGTTGTCCCCCCCCCATTTTAAAATCCTGGCTACGCGCCTGTACTAGTAAACTTGTTTGTGAATCATTGTATACAACATTGTATCCAAACATTGTCATTTAATTAATGTTTCCACTTTCCCCCTTACTAAACACATTATTTTAAGATAAATGACGTTCTTTAAATGTGCACATAACCTAGTTCACAAATGACTGGCCTTCAGGTCCCCACCAAAAAGACTCTCTTCAACTAAGTATTGGTGTATATAAGCTTTGTCTATATTGTAAATATTATTTAAATGACACTAAGGCCAAAAGCAGCTGACCTACAAGAAGGAGCATCTGGAATGATTAAAAACACAAGGATATTACTAACACACATTCAAGGTGGTTATGTAAACAATTACTTCAGTTATAAAAACATTTCCTAAGTTAGTTGAAAACCCTCAAAGTAAACATCTAGAGTAGCTTGTAATTTGCTTGGATTTTCCAAAAAAACAGGTTGAGTCATTAGCAATTTTTTAAAGTGTTCATTCAAATGTTCAATCTTTTCTCCTTAAGCGTAATAAACTGAACCTTGTTGTATTTTAATGTCTATAGCTGCATTTCTTTATCTTCAGTGTGATCATCTAATTACTTGTAACAGTACAAACAGTAGCGTTCTAAAATAAAATTGCTGTACGTGCGGTATATGTTGCGATATTGTATCTTCGCAAAACACCTATAATTTGTTCATCTTGTCATTGTTTTGGTGAACATGGATGATTTAAACAGCTAAGTTGGAGAAAATATTGGTTTCTTCTTGTCAATTCTCTGGTGAACACGTCTCAATTCAAACAGCTTAGTGATGAACAAAGTCTGACCATTTGATCTTGTTCTCTGAATCGTATTCGTATACAAGCTCAAGCATCCATTTTCTGAATACATAACAGTTATTACCCTAAACCGAGTATTTACTACTCGTGGAGGGTATAGTGACGATACGCGTTTGTGTGTCTGTGTTTCTGTGTGTCTGTGTGTCTGTGGCAACACTAACTCAAGAAATATACAACTAATTGACTTCAAATCGTGTACAACGTTGTAATTCAACCCGATAAAGACGCTTATTTAATTACAGCAATATTCGTTAACAATTAACAGAGTTATGGAATCAAAACTAATTACCAATGAATAATAGGGATAAACTCGATTGACAGGTTTCTTTTTCTTTCGTGGCACGGTTGTTCAATATCGCTAGTGCGCAACGTTATCGTGTAGAACAGTGTACAGCGTTATATTACGCCGCGCAACACACGATCCTTAATGAATCGTTTAAAGCGTATTATTGATTGCAAT
>JAUUEB010364096.1:0-12390 GCA_032362205.1 Clione limacina
CATCATCTACGTTTATAGTCATTTTCCATGTTTCATGGGTTAGACTTCACAATGAATGAGGGATCTCCAGGTGTCACGGTCCTGGGCTTGTCTTGGTCGTAGCCTCTTGGCTTTCAAATCTTCTATGACTTTTCCCAGGGACCACTAGGGTTTTTAAAATTCTAAGCCAGCTGTCTGTCTGCTTTCTCTCGAAGTGCCCAAACCATCGCAGCCTGCCACACTGTTTAAGGGTTTTAAATTTGTACATATTTGTTATGACATGTTCACAGTTTTAATTCATTAAAAGCAATTTCAAGTTTCATAATTGAAAATGAAGCCACAAAATGTCAATATCATCATGACTGAGATAAGTTTTATACCTTGTCATTCTTTTTTTTTTTTTGAAAAGATACTTATTGGAAATAGCTTGAATTAAGCAGGCATATCACAGGGAGTGTCTTATTAAAAAAACTTAATTTGTTGCATATTTAAAAAAATTTGGTGTATTAATATTGTTATGATTTATTTTATCAGGTGTATATATAAATATTATCAGTATTATCATTTAACGCCTATATAAGTTTCAGGATTGGGTTAGTTTTTGTGAGTTTATTTCAGGAATTGGGGACATTTGGTGCCTTAAAATGGTTAAGTATTAGTATGAGTTTTTTTTAAGCTTGATAGGGGCATGGTGGCCTGTGGGGAACAATTTCACCTCACATGCAGCACAGCCCTGGATGTGACAAGGGCTGCATTTTGACTGCCTCTCTCCACTGGTTAGGTCGGGAAGCTTATGTTGAGCTTACCTTGTATATTTTGATGTGAAGGGCGTTAAACTCTTACATTTTATTTTGTTTAGCTTGTTATAAGCTCTTCATTGAAATTGCTTCATTTTTATGCTGGATATTTTTTGTTGTGCCCTTAACTCGCTGTAAGTATTATTACTATGGCTTGAGAAGAAAAGAATTAAAACCAAAGAAAAAGGTAAGAATATTGCTGAATAGAAGGGCCATCTGTCTTGTGGCAATATATACACCCTTGAGTTGGAGTTTTGGCCATAATCAACATTATATTATTTTATTTTTTATATTAATTTGTTTGATCTGTAAGCTGATGTATGATATTGTAAAGCTTTGTCTTTGGTATTTACTACTTATTATTAAACTCATTGATTTTATGCTCACACATACATAACCATACCAGAAATGTTCAATGTCACCTTAGTTCTGGTCATGACAAAGAAAATATCTTGTTGAACATTTAATTCTATGAAGCTCCTATGTTTGCTTCAGTATAAAGCCTTTTGTACATTTTTTTTTGTAAAATGTAACCTTTTTCTTGCTTTATGAATTATGTACTGTCTAAATCTTATTTTAGAAAGTGCAATAAGTTGTATCAAATGCATGTAGAAATGATTAAAAATTATGTTGAAAAAAGGAACATTAATAATATGATTTATCAATTTCCAGGAGTGTCCTGAGTGGACAGAGGATCCATCTGCCAGTGAGCTTTACCACATGTCATGTGATCTTGTTTGTGAGTGGGCAGGTCAGGTCCTGGAGCGACCTGTCTCAGATATTGTCAGTCTGTCCCAGCATCTCTTAGACAAAGGACTGTCTTGTGGCAAAGCTGCTACAAAGTTTTCCCTCCTTTCGGGGAATCTAGGTCAGTGATGCTACTTGCTTGTTCAATAATATATAGACAGGGCATGAAATATTGCACATTATTATGAACTATTTCTTCTCAAGTTTGGCAAGGCTTTACTGATATTCTCATACCTAAGATGCACCATGTAAATACAGAAGGTTTCAATGAAACTGTTGGGTCCAGCTCTTCTGTTAACTGAAAACAGATTGTTGTTGAAGTAATTTTAAAGCTATTGAAAATTTGGGTTTAACTAACATTCTTACATCAGCATGAATTCATGGTTATTTCCCCTTTGAATCCTTTGAACATCCATTCTGATTCAAACATGCTTCACAATCTTGTCAATTTATTCAAATGCATATCGGTTTGAGGTCGATTCAAATTTGCTGAATATGTAGGTTTGTAGTTCAAATTTGCCAAATAGGGTTATAAAGTTGAGGTTTGTCCTTAGTATATGCATAAAAAACCTAAGAAATAAATAATTCATATTTATGTGTGATATGTGTAGGACTGTGTTTACTTTTAAATCTTTAAATTAGCATGAAGTAACGAATTAAAAATCATTGTGTCATTGCTTCTTTTTGATGTCATAGGAATTAATCCAAACTTTCATATAATCACTTTTGTTTTTCATACACATTTTTACTGCAAAACATTTATCAATATGTATGTGGTCTAAAATATGAATGCAGAAAATACAAATGTACTGCAAACGAATATTTGAAAGCTGTTCATAACGTTGTCATGTGATTGCGTCAATTTCATACTGCAGTCAAACAGCCTTACCAACCTTTGACATTGTTAGATATTTCAATTACCAGATCAGGCAATTTGGGGTATAGAAGGGAACATAGGCGTCACTTTTTTCCATTGGGTCCAGTTTGTTCTCCTCTTTGAGGACTAGAATTTGTTCTTAAGTTCAAAACTCTCTTTTTCCTGTCTGTTTACAAAATATTTATAAAAATATTAAGAATAATATGTGGCACTCCTGTTCTAAAGTTTCCACTTGTCGCAAATCTACATCTATGATTCTCATGTACATCTGGAACAAAAATAAAAGTTATTCCTTCTCTACTCTAGGTATGATAGGAGAAAATAAGGTAAAAACAATGCACTATGTATTGTTGGGACACATGCATTAAAAAAGAGCAACTCACTACACATTATTTCATCCTTTGAGAGTTAATGTCACAAATAAAACAGTCATTATTTTTTTTAATGTACTATATGCTAGTCAGATATTTTCCCAATTGAATCAACCATGTAATAATAAATTCTCAAATCTATTGCCTTTCAGATTTATCAAGGACAGAGGGTAAGGACTGCACCTGGTCTCAAGCTCGACATCATGAGAGGCAGCTTCGACTTCAGAGGAAGCTCCAACAGAACAAGCTTATCCGCCAGCACAAAGACAGAGTGAAGCAGCAGATGCAGAAGCAAACACAAGACGCTCAGTTCCCCGGGGAAGTGCAGGTCACAGAGTCCCCTGTAGTCACGCCGACCTTGTGTGGCCAAACAACTTTTCTATGTGTGATACCTGGTAACACAACAGCACGCTGCATCTCGGTGCAGCCATCAACGACATCACTCTTGCCCGACCTAGATCCATCAATATCTTACGAGACAACAGTGTCATCAAATTCAAGTCAGAACCCTCAGAGTGTTGCTTGTTTTGCTGAAAGAGTAACTGTGTGTCCCAAACCCAAGAGATGTATTAGTAGTAGTGCAGTCTTGAGCCATCAAGATTATAACAATGTTCTAACACCTGTGGCAATTAGAAAAGAAGATGTGCTGTTAGAGAGCCCATCTAAAAGTGGCATAACTGTTTTATTGTCACCTCTAAGATTTTCACAAGGAACTACAGCCACAACGAGTACCAGCTTGTTGTCACCTGCCTTGTCAACAGGGTCTCATGTGACAATATCAAACAAGTCTGTTGTAGCTACCTCAAGTCACATTCCATACAGTGTAACAGTGCAGCCACCAGTTTCTAGCTCACCTGTTGTTCACAATAAGAGAAACAGCGTCAATATTAGTCCTGATCAGGTGTCAACTACAAAGCGCAGATGCATCACAACCCTTGGAGTTATAAAACGGTCACATGATTCAGAATTAATTGACAGTTCTGATGCTAGTGATCACCCTTCCAAATTTCTAATGAGACCAGTGTCATGTCCCACTGTCTACAATGATATTTCTCATTTGACTGTGAACAACGAGAGAAAAACTTCTTTATCTAGCAAGGATGTGAATGCCAGTATATTGATTCAACCAAAGTGTGGTGACAAACTTGACAATCCTGATACACATGTTAGTTTAAGATCCTCAGTGACAGCTGACTCGGGCAATACACAGACATTTCACTGTGTTCAGAAGCCTGTGGTCATAAATGGTTCCCAAAACAACATTCATGTGGTGGCTTCCTGCCCTAATTTGCAGGCTTCTAAAACATTACCAGACCCGCCCAGGAAGCCAGCCTGCAGCCAGTCTTCCTACAACATCCTCAACTCCCTTCTTTCCTCTTCTAGTGACTGGACTCCAAAACCTAGCAGTGTTAAAGAAAAATCCTGTACTTTGTCTTCCTCCTCATCAGACGTTCTTGACGTTCGGCTTCGCCTGACTTCGAGTCTGTCTCAGGGTACGGACAGTCCTAGTCTTCTGTCTACCATGTCAAGCAGAAGTGCTTTTGTTCCTGTGACAAGTCAGAAACTGCCAGGATCTTGTCCACTGATTATTGATGTTGATAATAGACTAAATACCACTGGGAACACAGGCCCAATAAGTGCAGGCTCTGGCATCTTAGATACACCCTGCAGGTCTTCAACCTCTGAGTTTCCAACGTCGGGCTTGTCTGATAGTGCATATTCACTCAGGTCTCAGAGTGAGGAAAGCATGGATACTTCTTTTGCTACATCTCTCACGTCAGAAAGCAGTATGGATCTTGACAAAGCAAACTATATTAGAACCTCAAATGAAAAAGACTCTGTACGGATTAAATCAAATGATGAATGCGATGGGAAGGAAAAGATTCAGTTTGAAATATTCAAGTCCAATAGTAGCAGTACAGGAAAATATCAAATTCATGTTGATGATAAGTTATCAACAGATTATTCTGGTAGTGCTTTTTACACAAAATGTAGTACTGCAATCCCACCTCATTCTACTGTCTCCGTCACAATGACTTCCCCTGTTGTCAGGCCCAAGTCTTCTAGTAGTACCAGCACAAGTTCAGCATCACCCCTCAGCTCAGCTAGGCGATCTTTGAAAACTAGGTTCACACCAATCAGGCCCAAACTGAACACAGTTGGATGTACCACATCTCCACAGAAGAGAGATATGAGGCCTGTGGCTACCATCCTAAAAGAGAAGAGATTTCATTCAGCAAATGATGTGCTAGTCAACCTTGTCACTGGTTATCAAGGAGAGTTTGTTGCTCAAATGCCATCAGAAATGTTGGGCCTTTCTCCAACTGGCAGTATACTGTCCTCAGATGTAGTGCTCACTGTAGGAACAGATATTACCAGTGCAAAACCAGGGGGGTCTGATTCAGCCCAAATTATCACCCCAACTCTGGTTTTGGAACAAGTTTCCAAAGCAAGTAGTTTCAGTCCTACAAAAACAACCTCTCTGCTGTCACCAAGGGCCACACCAATTTTACCAAGAGTCATAAATCCACAAACTATTTTAAGTAGCCTCAGTTCATCTTGTCCTCCAGTTGAAGCAAAATGTAATCCTCAAGAGTCTTCTTGTATTTACAAAGATAGAAAAACAGAATCTCATCTGAGTGGGAATGTTGTCAGTGCATCTTTAAACTCTACAGAGAAACAAGCTGTAACCACAGGATTGCAATTGCAGTCAACAATGATTGTGGAAGATGGTAAAGGAAACAAATATGCTCTAGATAAGATGCCCCAATCTCAAAGTCTACCTCCAGGGTTTCAGCACTTTTGTAGGGGACTGTCTCCAAAGAATTTCAATGTGGTCAAGGCTGACCCGGCCAAAAAGTGCAAAGCTCCAGGGAATGTATCGGAAATCAAGGCTCATGTGTTTGGTCCAGACTCACATGGCCAGTCTTACATCACCATACCAAACACAGAGACGTGGTTGACGTCCTTGCCCAAAACTGTTCCACAGTTGTCTTCCTCTGTGTCTATCTCACCAGTGACATCAGTCAACAACTCCCTGGCTGTGTCTCAATGTCAAACCACCTGTACACCTGTTCTTATTACTCCAAGGACAACTGCTGTTTCTGTAACATCTTCCAGTCCAGCTATTGTAACACAACAGTCCAGTCTATCTCTGTCTCGACCATCGTCCTCAGCACTTCTCACAGAGCTAAGTCAACTGGCTAATTCTAAGGAATGTAATCAGTCTGATAGATCAGGAGAAGATATTTTGACCAGATCTAAAACACCTGCAAAAATGACTGCTACCTGCAAGAATACCTCAGCTTCAAAGGAGTCCTTTGAGAACAGTCTGCAACCGCACAAAGTGCTTTCAGCTTTTTATCGCTGTACCGGCAATAAGCCCCCAAGTACTGAAAATGATGTGAATAAAGTGAAGGTAAATCAAAGAAATTCTGTGTCTGAATCAGATGATGGGCAAGAGAAAGACTTTGATAAACCTGAAGAAAGTAATACAAGTACGGGAGACATAGAGATAAGTAAAACTCAGCTGCTTGGAAAACGAAAAACAAACAAGTACTCAGAGGAAGGTCTCCCTGATAAGAAGAAAATGAACACTACAGAGGAAGAGATTACCTGCATACCAGAAGTGACCTCATCAGCCGTTCCAGTCAAAGAATCCCACCTTAATTCAGAGGTGAGCAATGAGGTGCCTGTTTTAGAATCAAACAAAATAGATAAAGATGTTAGACCTGTGAGCAGAAATGAAGCTGCGGGAGTCATTGCAAG
Organism: Clione limacina; assembly: GCA_032362205.1. Classification (NCBI taxonomy): domain Eukaryota; kingdom Metazoa; phylum Mollusca; class Gastropoda; order Pteropoda; family Clionidae; genus Clione; species Clione limacina. The sequence goes on from JAUUEB010364096.1 coordinate 6,540, forward strand.
CACTGCAAGTTGCAGCATAAGCAACACGCCCACGTCTAAGTCAAAGACAAGTTTTGATGTTGACATGAAAACGCCAGATACTGAGACTTTGCTTGGAATGATAGAAACATCAAAGTCAATGACTATCAAGCAGACACTTCAGGCACTCAACTCACTTAAAGCTAGGATGTCCAAAGCAGGGATGTTGCTCTCAGCCAATTCTGATTATAAAGGTGAAACATCTTCAAAATTGAGCATTGAACCCGTCTCAAGTGAGATGAAGTTTGAGCAAAGTCCAGCTGTTTGTGATAGGGGGTCAGATATTTTGAAATCAGCTGGTAATAGTAATTCTAGCAGCCCAAAGCAAAAACAGTCAGTAACAGTACCCATACAAGCTGCCTGTTCACCCGGTGTTCGAGCCAGTCGTAGAAATATGAGCTTGAATGTGGAAAGTCTTGAAAGTGATGCTCTTTTAGATATAGAACCTGCTCTTGACCATCGCCTATTTCCAGACATGGCAGATCGAGGAAATGCCCAGTGTGAGCAGAAGACTTCTGTAGCTGTTGCAGCACAATCTGCTAAGTCATCTTTCCAGAGCAACTGTAGGCCAAGCTGTGTTGCTATCAAAACTGATGCCAAAATCTCTGTGAACGAAAAAAGGAGTTGTAAACAAAACATCACTTTTAAAGAAGATCCAAAATCTCCTGAAGAAGGAAATGATTTTGACAACAAACATGGTTCAAAACTGAATTTGGAGCAGAGAAGAAGCCGCTCTTGTATCAATGAAATTTTAAGCTGTGAAAAAATGTCTGACGTTTTGTCTGTTGAAAAATGTCTAGCCTCAAACACAAGATCACCATCAGCAGCTAGGATTGAGGGTTCTAATTTAGATCATAATACCATCTGGCATAATATAATGCAAGACAAAACAAAAAAGAGCAAGCATAATTATCCTGGCCATTCCATTGAGAGCGTGTCAAAATCATCAGCCACTGACAGACCCAAGTCTGATAGAACCAATAAAAGTACACCTTCTTCATTAACAAGTGTTTCCAATGTGAGACTGTCAGATAACTATAGTGAGCTTCCTGGAGACATAATGGACTTTATAACAGAGTCAATGTCTTCTAGAAAGTCATGCTCTAAGTCTGAGGTTTTAAATTCTCTTCTTATCAATCCCTATGAGATGAAAGGAATGACATCAGATTCTGACACTGCTGGTATTCGTAAACAGTCTGCCCAAACTCCCAAAACAAAGGAAGATGATGAATCTTGTTCAAACATGTCAAGAGTTCTCCGAAGTATATCTGTACCAAACACTGTGCCTGATCTCAAAGTTACCAATATTAGAGATGAAGAGGGAGAAAAATCTACTGTAGACACTTTGAGCCAGGATTCTGCTCTTTTGAGAAGCCAATCAGTTTTGGGCTGCACAATCAGAATTGAAGAGCCATCACATCAGGCGTCTCTGCTGGAGCTCCAGATTCAACAGCCCTTATTTGATGGATCCCATGAATTACTTCAACATTCACAAGCAGATAAATGCCATCAGACTAAAAGCAGAGAGTCAACAACATCAACAGAAAACAGTTCATCCAACAGTGGAACGTTCCTTAGCCCAGTTGGCCCTGCGAAGCTAACCCGTCGGCCCTCAACAGAGAGATCACATTCAGACCGTTCTGTTCGGAAATCTCCTGTTGATATTTCCCAGGATTCAGTAGTAAGAGCGAAACATCATTCAGAGAGGCATGATGTTAGAAAATCTGCTTTTGTTGCAAGACCATTAGAAAGTTTATATGAAAAGTTAAGCCCAAGAACATCTACAGATCATAGTGTATCAGTGTCCCAGGCTGAAGGAAGGCAATTAACTCCAGTTGACCATTTATGGACAAAGACATTGGCTGAAAATTCAATAAGAAATCATGAGAGTCAGACTATACTGAAATGTTTTGATAGAACACAGTCAACAGTATCTGTAGTCCAATTAGCAAATCAAGGGTATGCAGACGGCTTCAATGTGAAAGCTCCCATAGATAAAGCTGTGTATAACTCAAAAATAGACCTGGACACTTTTGTCTCTCTTCCAAACAAGGAAGTTGAGAAAAGAGAGGCCTGCTTTGTATCTTTGATATCATCTTCAGGTTTAAGTTCTAGTAACAAACCTATCTTTTCAACAGCTACATATAGACCTAAAAGTAGAACAAACAGACATCAGTCCAATGACTTGACCAGTGCAAAAAACATCTGTGAACGCTCTTCTGCCCATACTCCTTTAAATGGACTATTGTGTCAGTGGCCATCAGTAAAAGATAGGACGGAGAGCCTCTGCAGATCGCAGACCCAGACCCCAGTAAGTGAAGCTGGACATGGTAGTGTAGGTGGCTCTGATGTCAGCTGTTACAGTTTCAGTCCAAGTCCTGTTATGATGCCTGCTCATTCAGAGTATGAGCGCAGGAGGGACCTTACCTCGCCTGCCACCATTTTCATGCCACTGAGATCAGACTCTGTGATGGGTTCTCAAGGTTCTGGCAAAACACCACAACAGTCAAGTCAGCAGTCTTTGGGGCCTGATTCCACCATGACATGGAATTTGGCCAGTATTGACAACAGCATCCAGAGTCAGACAGTATCACTAAGTGCAATTGAGAAGGACCTTACAGAATGTAAGCGCTTCTTCACCTCACTAAGCAAAGAAGAATCCACATCAACTCCAGACCTTGAAAGACTTCTGTCGCTTTCATTACAATGCATTCCAACACCTCCCTCTAGTCCATCTTCCTCCCCAGAAAACGTTACAAACAATCCTTCGCCAATTCCATTTTCGGGTCGTCAACCAGTTCTCAGGCAGTCATCGAAGCCAGAAGCTAACATGTTCCTACCACCACAATCGCCTCGACTGCCATGCTCACCAATAACCAATAGTAGAAAAAAGCAGACCTCTTGCAGCCCTAGCCACCCAGAACCTCAGAGTCCATCCAGAACACCCAACCTGACTCCATCTCCTCACAATTTTCAGCAACCATCTGTTTCACCTCACCCAGGTTACACGCAACCATCACCGCCTTTCACACCAAGCCTAGCCTCTCCCCGATGTCCCACCCCTTGTGCCATGGTTTCTCCAAGATGTCCCACGCCTTACTCAGACTCCAGTTCAGCACCCAACAGGTTCATGCCGATACAGACATTGGGTGTCATGAATACATCACTAGGACCAAGAGACTGCTACATTCAACCCATACGACCTGTTGTCAAACAGCAGAGCCAGCACCACCAAAGTGCAGCTCAACTCTTCTCATTGCCTGTGTCAGATGTTAGGCAGAAGAGCAACCACAGTGTTTCCTCAAGCTCCAGACGTCATACTGGAAGCTTGACCATAAACACTCGGCTTTTGCCTCGAGATCATTGTGTGGTGCCTACTTTTGGAGATTCTGAAACCTCATCAGGTCACACACATCAACAGCAATCTCCTGGGTTGGTTCTTTCTCTGTCTGGCAACATTGGAAGTGTATCTGGTAAAGGTGTCCAAACAGTATGGGGTAGAGAGCAGACCAGCGTTTCATCAGCTAGATTGAACAACACAATCAACACGTCAGTAGATGTCAATAAAACAAGCAAGTCTACTTCTGTTTCATCTTCTGCATCTGCTCCTTCTTCAGGAAACCAAATCAATAGAAGCAGAGTCCATAAGAAAAAGATGTTATTGCCAGGTGAAATATTGCCGTCTTACAAAGAGGCTGTCATGTTACTTACTGGTGATGAGCGTGATGATTCTGAAACCCATCAAAATCCTGACACCCTGTCCCATCAAAAGTCAGTTGACAAAAGTAATGATTCTAGTGGCATTTCAAATAATGATCCTTTGTTCCACAACCCCTCACAAAGTTTAGCCAGTACTACAGTTATAACTACAGCCGCAACGTCCGTGGTACCAGCTTCGAGCAGAACCAGCAGCAGGTCGGCAATTTGTCAACAACTCAATTCCTCTTTACCAGATTCCGGAAAATGTCCCTTTTCGCATCAACTAGCTGTGCTTAGTGGGAGGTCGAAAATTCCACCGACTCAAAATAGTGTGGATAGACAGAGCAACAAGGGTGAAGTAGAACATGCTTATAAGGCTGATAGTTGTCCAAGCTTAAAAGCCATGCTCCGAGCCCCCCTATTCTCTACACCTACCTCTGTGACTAGGACTACTATTGGTCTCCAACAAATACTGAGTGGGAACACCAAAGAGAGAGGAACCACAGGTTCTCTAAGTAATCAGAATCTATCATCCTTGTCAGAATCAAACTCTCCGAATCAAAATGACAATATGGAAGATAAACCAATGCCTTCCTTTGATGCTAGTCGTCTATGTCAAAATGAGAGAACAGGATCTTCTCAGTGTATGCAGAATTCACAAAAATCAGAACAAGTAACTAAGTCCAAAGATCATACTTTTAAAATTGACAAGCCTGCACTATCTGTGAATGAGGCCAGGTCTCCGTCTAGAACAGACACACCAAACACTAATTTTATCTCCCAACTCTTGAACAAACAACACACCCGTCCATCAAATCGGTCAATTGAAGTAGAAAGCAGTAACAAAGCCAGGAATCAGACTGCCACTAACCTGCCTGCTGCCAATTATATGGGAAGAGCTCCTAATGTTGACCTTTCTAAGACTTCTTTAGCCAACAGCTTTTCATCATCTTTCTCAATGGGTAGGGGCGAGAGACAGACAGTAAACCAACAAAGCTCAGGAAATGAAACAAATTTGAACCAAGATGAGCTGGATGCTACTTTAGATGTACTGAAGAGTTTAGACAGCCAGTACTTCCAACTAACAGATGAGGACAGCAACAGTTCTGGACTGTAGCTTAACGTTAACAAATGTTAAGCAAACTTACTCTCAATGTATAAATAGTTCCACTTTGAATTAACAATGAATTGTTAGAAAAATTACACAAGCATTATTGTACTGTGATTGCAATTTTGTATTCTTTAGAGTCACATATTCAACTTGTATCAAGAATCATAGTGTCAATGAAAATGAATATAACAGATTTGAAATAATTTTTATAGCATCAGGCTATAAATAAAGCTATGTATACATTTTGTAAAGCCATATTTTTAATTTTTATTCTAAAAGATTTTCAGAAAAATTAGTATTTACGTTTTTTAATTTTGAGACAATTTGTTTAGTGCTGGACACTAATCTCATTTATTGTGTGTGTTATTTTGTGATAATGAAGAGAATTATTGTGAATACTGTAAAATATACTAATTGCTGTATTGATAGTTGAATTAACTGTGAATGACATTGAAGAACTCCTATCAATACAATTCAGATTTTTATCATGTTTTAAATGATTTGTGCAATCCCTTCATGTGGAAGATGTTGATGCCTGGCTTGAAATGTTTGTATACCATGAACAAATATTTGATTTATTTTAGGGCCCTTTATTTTACTAGTATTTTGATAAGAGGAAGTGGGTATGTTATTCTAAAAAACTCACAATTTCAAGTTTCTCATCCTCTAAATTGTGTTATTCTCTTTTTAAATTGTCATCTGAATAAAAAAAATTGCTGGACAACTAATTAAAGTCTCCAAATCAGCCAATTGATAATACAGGTGAATTCACTTTTATAACGAAATCGCTTTTAATGAATAATCAGTTATTACAAACAAAGTAAAATCTACCTTAATATAGCCCTCTTTCTACCATTAAAATATAGGGTGCCAATCGGTCGGCCGAAAATCTTCGGCCACTGGATTCTAAAACGCTGTCTGTTCACTCAGTCGGCCGAAAAAAAACCGGCTTCAAAACGTTCTTAGATTGGTTCGTGTTTTTAGTTAAGGTATCATCCTATCGGGTCTTATTCGACAAGTCGG
>JAUUEB010364207.1:0-20777 GCA_032362205.1 Clione limacina
CGTTTAATTATTGTCAGATAACACAGGAGGTCAGTTCTCATTAGAATTACATTTTACGTTTAATTATTGTCAGATAACACAGGAGGTCAGTTCTCATTAGAATTACATTTTACGTTTAATTATTGTCAGATAAAGTGGAGACTTTGAAACCACCAAGGACAAAAACTATTGCATGTAACTAAGTTCAAATGGATGAATATCTCAAATAAGAACTAGTACGTCAAGGACAACATAAAGGCTTAAATAAGATATAACAAAGTAGACTGTCAGTCAGTTGTATTTATTTGTCACCAACAAATCTGTTGTCTTATCATCTTCATGAAAGTAGTATACAGTGAGACTGTAAAGAAATGTCGGATTACAAAGCAATGTTGATTTAAAATAATTTTAAGTCTGTTTCAGTAAAGACAGGTTACATTGTTATAGAATTAACGACCCACAGTTAAACCATCAAATCTTTATCATTTTGAAGTGAGAGCCTGTTTTTATTTACATTTGAACAGAACTTTTGAGTTTTCTTCTGTGTTTAGCTGGGACTGTGATTAATTTTATACCAAGAAATGGACATCATCCCAATTCTACTTACAGTCACCCCCTGGTACAGTGACATCCACTACTAAAAAACGCTTACATGCTGTTTGGGAGGAACAGGATTTTTCCTTCGTAAAAAAACCCTCTACAGCACAAATTTCGGACCACACGTTTGTTTTTTCTTATGCTACAGGTATGATAGGCTTAGAAGGACTGTGCAATAAATGTTCTGCCAAACGACATAGGGGATGGTGGCTTTGTCTTCCTTTATAATAAAACTTCTATAGGAATACCGACGGAATATTCCAGATCACTTTTGATATTTGTACTCAGCAAGTGTTGACATTTGTATTCAGCAAGTGTTGACCACACCAAGTGTTGACGACACCAAGTGTTGACCACACCAAATTGAGGTCAAAATGTCAAAAGTGCTCTAATCGTTCCCCAGTTAAAACCTGACAGTTTGGCCAAATTTACTACTACACCAATTTTCCTGTTTCATGGAAATTGGCTCTGCAGTGGGGTTGACTGTAGTTAGATTTTTTTAAATGGTAAATCCTTCTATCTCTCATATCATATGTAATGTAAATTATATTTCCATGTAATATGCCCATAGGTTCTCCAACATATGGAAGATGTCAAAGTCCGAGAGATGCAGATCTTTGACTATAAGAAGAAGATAGCCGAGGCAGAAACCAAACTGAAACAACAACAAAACCTGTACGAGGCTGTCAGATCTGATAGAAATCTTTACAGTAAAAACTTGATTGAATCTCAGGTAAATATTGGTATTATTAGACTTGTTTGATATTGATATTATTAGACTTGTTTGATATTGATATTATTAGACTTGTTTGATATTGATATTATTAGACTTGTTTGTTATTGATATTATTAGACTTGTTTGATATTGATATTATTAGACTTGTTTGTTATGGTATTATTAAACTTGTTTGTTATTGATATTATTAAACTTGTTTGTTATTGATATTATTAGACTTGATTGATAATTATTTGAAATAAAATTAATTATCCTGTATCATCAATTTTCCATGCTTTACTTTTAATTTGATTTGATCAAAACCAAACCATTGAATCAAGGTCTCACTCTTTATTTGTGTTTATGGCATGAAGATTTCTAAGAAATAACTTTAACTATTAAATATGAATTGAAGAGCTTCTGCATGTATTTAACTTTCCATCAATAGTAATTACAGAGTTTAAAAAACCCCATTATTTTCACATAAGAAATATGAATAGTTGAACCATTGATTTTGTTTGTTTTTTACATGTAAATCATTAAACCAAATATCTTGTTTCAACATTTTTTGAAATATTCAATACTTATTGATGACAAGCAGTTTAGCTTGAGGAAGTTGGTAATATGGCTGAGGAACACAAACACAATTTGATGGTAAATGTTTGATTTTTACTACTATTTCAATACTTATTCAATAAAGTTGCTACAAATTTGATTATTCTAAACCCTTTAAATGGTATAATTTGACAGGATGAGATAACAGAGATGAAGAGAAAGTTGAGGATCATGAATCATCAAATTGATCAACTCAAGGAGGAAATTCAGTCAAAGGAAGCAGCTTTAGTCAAAGAAATGTTAGAACATCAGAGAGTTGACAAGGAGAAAGAAACACTCAAGGTAAGGACAATGGACACATTAAGGACAATAGACACATTAAGGACAATAGACCTTTTACCAAAAAGGAGTCCAGGTTCTGCTAGTCCGTACCATGACGAGCTCTAGAATGGGAAAGGCTGTCGAAACCCCACGGGTAGGCGTGAAAGCACCTCACCAATACGTCTAGGTGTAGGGGCGGAGCGTATGTCACGGTACAATATGTACACAGGATATACGTGGTCAGGTCTCTGATCACCATCCTTCGGGCCTTTGAAGAAGAAGAAGACGGATAGAGAGGCGTATTAATGTTTCTTAAAAGGACATGCAGAGTACAGGATAGAGAGGCGTATTGAGGTGCTCTTAGATGAGCACGCAAGGTACAGGATAGGGAGGCGTATTGGGGTACTCTTAGAGGGGCACGCAAAGTACAGGATAGAGAGGCGTATTGAGGTGCTGTTAGAGGGGCATGCAAAGTACAGGATAGAGAGGCGTATTGAGGTGCTGTTAGAGGGGCATGCAAAGTACAGGATAGAGAGGTGTATTGAGGTGCTGTTAGAGGGGCATGCAAAGTACAGGATAGAGAGGTGTATTGAGGTGCTGTTAGAGGGGAACGCAAAGTACATGATAGAGAGGCGTATTGAGTTGCTGTTAGAGGGGCATGCAAAGTACATGATAGAGAGGCGTATTGAGGTGCTGTTAGAGGGGAACGCAAAGTACATGATGTAGAGGCGTATTGAGGCGCTGTGAGAGGGACATGCCAATAAAACGTTTAAAATCCAAAGCATTACACTTTGCAAAACTTGACACGTATATACAGATTCATACATACACATAACTCACCACATTTGCGAATGCGTGAATTCCACTGATCACTGCTTGCATATTTTGTTTTTCATATAGATCGACTGTTTGGAATAATTGAGTTTTAGGCACCCCAATTTGGGTACAGTAGTCCAAAAACATCCCAATATTCTGCATAATTTTGACAGCCATTTGACTTTGGTTGAATTTTATCTTGGCCCCAAGTGCGTTGGCCAATCTGAAAATAATAATCAAATGTCTAATCACTTAATGAACAATTATATATACGACACACACAAAATGTCTTGCTTATTTTCATTATTAAAATGGCAATACTTATCTTAGTATCTGTTTCATCGACATAAACAACCTAATTCAATCACAATTAATTACTTACCTCTTTACTTATGAAAACTTGAAATTGAGACAATATTTCGACTAGAATATAAAGTATATTTACCAATTAATGAATTTCTTTTCATTTAGACTAAGCATACATACCAGCACCAAATAAAAAGAACATTTTTTTCCTTAACCTATTCGTAACATGTATTTACATTTCCTAGGCTTAAATGTATGTTACATTTATAAAACGCTATTTACGAAAGGGTATATGTTTGTCAAACTCTCAAATTGTCGATTCTGTTGACTTAATAAAACATATATGTGTATAAGTAATTAATCACATACCTGCACAGGAGGACTCCATCCTTTAAGGCTTCATGAAAGCCATCAATACCCTGTCTATATGCCTGAAATGCAATTATGATAATAAAATAATGACAGAAAATTGAATTTGAGCTTTAATAACATAAAAAATGTAGGTCATTGGTTGAATAATCAGAGAATCTATTATATGTTACTACAACAAAAGTACAGTTTTTTTTAATTATGCGTCGATAAAGAATCATTATAACTCACATACCATTCTATATATATATTAATTCCGGAAGGTTATTCCAGGTGTTCACGACCCTTTCTGAAAAATAGTTGCTGCGCAATTGTAGGCGTGGTCTGTTCTTCATTAGCTTGTAGCAATGGACTCTTGTATTTGAGTTTTCATTGACAGCGAACATTCTTTTGTCTACAAGGTAGCTTGAAGGTATCATGCTACTATTTAAATTAAGGAAAATGTTTTGTTTAAAAGTGATAAGAAATATTTTTTTAAAAATAAGGAAAGTTATACTTTTTAAGAGAAAACAGTTTGTTTACTGAACACTCGATATGTCAGGTGCCATTAGTGAAAGTTTAAGACAGCCAATTTTGTTTAATTTAAAGTATGTTTAGCACAAAAGTGTCAGGTATAAGAAAAACAAACGGCTAAAATGGTCGCTACGCTTGTATGTAAGCTACGTTTACTCAAAATGTCAATATTTTAGTAAGAATATAAAGTAATTAATTCAGCGAAAAGAATAGTGGTATTATACCGCAAAGACTATATCTATGGGTGTCGATCTTGTCTCCACGTTCCCGTCTGTGTTAAACTTGGGAGTTTCAGTATTTCTAGGCCCTATGCATGTGTTTTGTCTTTGATCGATGCCAGTAGTTTAGTGCAATGAAAATTAGAGTAATAAAGAATGACCAATGGCTTGTTTTGTATGACTAAAAAATATCACCAATGCAATTGCGGCAATACTTCCGTTGGATCGTTCTGTCATTTCTGTTATGCTTGTGTTTATAATCTTTCATATGGCCTCTTAAGTTTGATTAAGTCTATTGTATAGTGCAGTTGCACGTGTCTCCCTTTTTAACCGAGAGACACAGGGATCAAAACCGGTTCTGTTCTCATTATTTTTATCACTATTTAAATTATCTTCTACCTTCAAAGCTACTTCTGATATGTATATTTATAATTAGATGAAAGCTGAACAATTATTTTCATACTCAATAAACAAGTAAAAAAAGAATTCAATGGCGTAAATATCAAAAATTATAATTCTCTCGTGAAGATTCAGCGTGAGCTGTTATTTATCCACTATTCTCATAAGTACTACTAACTGTTATATGATATTCACTCTACAATGTATACCAACAAACCAAAAAAACGGATAGGAATACTTTTAGACCAAAACACACACACACAAATTATTTCCTTCGATCCAATCCACATTCTTAGGAAATCCCTAATGTCACCAGAATTTGATTGACATCATAGAGTTTATCAGGAGTTTCTAGGAAAGCTACTTTTTAAAAATAAGGCATGTTAATAAAAATAACAAGATCTGAGGTTTGGACTAGCCTAGTTTCGCGAAGTTGATATAAGGAGACTACGAATCGTGTGTGATGTTGTAATTTAACCCGATGAACCCGCCTATTTAATCCCAGCAATATCCGTTAACAATTGACAGAGTTATGGAATTACAACTAAGTACAAAGGGATAATAGAGAAAAACTCGATCGGCAGGTTTCTTCTTCCACCTTGCTGCCCTACGTTCAATATAAATGGTGCGCAAGTTATCACGCGGACATGTAATGTGTTCTATTGCGCCACGCAACACACGATCCATTAATGAATCGTTTAAAGCGTATTATTGATTGCAATCCAAGCAGGAATTTAACTTTCTCAATTTTTTCAATACACATTTTGATAAAGTTATATTTTATTTTTAAGTAATGCTGACATGGTACAAAAAGAAAATGTTTTATTATTTTACTCGGTTTTGGGTTTGTACTCTATCTGAGTACTCATGTTTCTAGTTTTTTTTGCACTCGCAATGGATTAGTAGAAAGAAGAAAAAATCCAACTGAATGCCAAATAATATGAATAGGATCTCGAAAAAAAATTCAATTATGAAAAAAAATTCTAGGGTCGGGGGAGTAACTGTAGGTTCGGCCGGGTTAGTGGAAACAGACCTATTTTTGTTTTGCCCTTAACATAATTGTCATATCCATGCTTGACTTGTCTCAGCAACCCACACCATCCCTGGCGGTCACAGGGGTCAATAGCAGTCATGCCAATTGCCACCCGCTCAGCTCGCAACCTCCGCATGCGCTAATTGTGTCTCTTAAAAATAACAGAATGAGGGCACAACTTGCAGTTTTTACTCACCATCTTCCACCTCTGTCAACTATTAGTCTAGCTAAGTTTATACATCAAGCAGTCGTGAACTTAAGGTCATGGGCAAGACTACATTTGATTCTGCTTCATTTTCCGAGATCCCAGTGCAAGCAACTGGTGCAAAAAATGGAGTTGCTACTCGCACTGGAGCGGTATACAGCACAAGAGAACTTGCCAGAGCCTTTGAGGAGTCTGTAAAACTTACAGGTTGTATTCTGAGTCCATATCACAGGATCAGTGTGTTGATGTGAGAACTAGTAACCCCAAAATGGAGTTCTAAGATTCACATAGAGAAAAATTGAAAAACTGTACAAAATATTTTGATACTGGTATCCTGAAATTTTCTAACTGTTTTGACTGCTAAAAAATTTCTGCATGCGGTACAGCCCGTAGCCTTTCACATCATTTTTAGCAGCAATTTTGATTGCCATTCCCCATGTTTCACAGCAACTTTGATTGCTGTTCTCCGCATTTATAGCAGCAATTATTTTTTTACACATTTTATTCACAACTCCACAAAATTAGCAGCAGAAAAGAAAAGTAATGAGGTAGCTGTACATATCTGGCAGGTATCTCAACATCAATCACTTATACTTAAATTATTTTTTATTTAACTTGTTTTTTTGACACAGGTTTTTTAATTTCTCTGCAAAAGTGTGTACATTTTTTTTTCAATATAAATTTAAAATTTACTGGGATCCTAGATCACATGATCACATTTTATACAGGTATGGTTAAAATAAATTAAAAAAATCCAAAACCAAGTGAAAAACCGATTCCCATTAATTTTCTAAATTCAGACTAAAGGTGTCAGAACTGATTATGACTACCGACTTCTTTTGCTGATCCATATTTTCTACTCAAGCCTTGGAAAATAAGCAAAAAGATCACAATTTAATATTTAAGTGTTTTTTAATATAACTAATTCACTTAATATCTCTAGCAATTTTTTGGTTTGTAATTGTAAATGGATTTACTCTATTCAAAACCCCCCACATCCCTGTTTCCAACTAACCATCTCTACTTGTAATGAGTATGAAACCAAACCTAGCATTTTTAGAAATATATAACACTTTATAGGATGAACAAATTTGAAGAAAATTATTTCACACAACATGTCATCAAATATGTTAAAACCATCATACAGCAGGTTATTCTGAGTTAATAGGTGTAGCTAGGTAATTTGATATGCTGCTAGTCTGATCGCAAGTTGAATATAACAGTTGCTAAAAGAGTCCAATTGTATGCAACTTGTTTCCCTCTCTTATGAACACATTTTAAATGGCAATAAATTTGGTTTTGTGTATAAAATGTTTGAATTTTGTCTTTTCTGTGTACTCTCTGTAGGATATACCGCTCATTTAAAACAATTACTCTAGACAAACCAATTTAAGTTTTTTTCTAAAGTGGAAATGCAGACTTCTCCTCTTAGATTATTATCAATTATTTGATACGGGAAAACAAAACATTTAAAGCAACATTCCTGTTTAGTACAGTACTAGTATGCCAAGTGTCCGTGTAAAAAGAACTCAGTCTCAGAAGAAGAATTCTTTCAGGGATGATCAGTTCCTTAATCTGAAAATAAAAAACGACTGTTATGTGTGGAGAAACTTAGATGACGGAGCTGGATATTTTTATGAGTACCACAAGCCACTTCCTTTTGTGTTCAATCTGAAAGTTAAACCCAGAGCCAGAAGTGCTATTTATAACAAGCAGGAACCTCAAACGAGACCAAGTGCTATTTATCACAAGCACAACCCTCAAGCAAGACCAAGAAAAATGATGATTAAAAATAGGTGTAAGTTGAATGTGTTAAAATATTTTAATAATATGATTCAACTTGTTAAATGTTTTTCTTTCCTTTTTTCCTCCAAGAAGTTTTCTGATTAAGATTATTGACATTTTTTCTTACTAATAATAGAATATTCTAATTCTTTTTTTGGATTGAAATGCGAGTGTAGCATAGAGAAAAGATTCTACTTTCTGGTTTAACTTTTCAAGCTCAATTGTATAGTACAAAGGCTGGGATGGCTAAGATGCTATTTGTTTGGTCAAAGACATTGGGTTGGACTATTTGTCCTTCAGTTACTGCACTTAAATAATTCAACTAATTTGTTGGTGGGCATCATGCAAAAGACATGCACAAAATTGTAAAAAAAAAATACTGAGCTGCAGCGTCCAGATGAAATTAAGTTTGTTTTAAACAGCACTAAACTGTTTGATGCTTTGTGGGCTTTTTTGAAGATAAGGTCATATCTGGTACAAAATGTTATATCTGGAGATTCATTATGCTTGTTGATGGACCTAGACATTTTCTTTATGAATGCCATATAAGTATAAGCAAATAAATATGTTCTGAAAATATAATTGTTTTTCATTTTTGTTCCTAGTGGAGGCTGTGGTGCAGTATGATTATGATGCTGAACAAGAGGATGAACTTAATCTGAAGGTTGGTGATGTCATCAATGATGTTATCACAGCTGAAGGAGGATGGTGGGAAGGGGAGCTTAACGGCAAGAAAGGCATGTTTCCTGAGAATTTTGTATCGGTATGTACCCTTTTTTACTTTTAGGAACTGGTTACGATCCTGAAAATGAAATTTAATTGGGAGATTCTTTTTTTTTTTTCACACTTTCAACGTTACAAGGAAATCAGCAATAAAAATATGTGTTTGTCCTTGCCTAATCTTGAACAAATTCCCCCCTCCCCCTCTTGAAAACCTCCCCCAAATGGAGGGTGTGCAAGGGTATACATAAAGGTCACTGAAAAAAAATCAGAAAATTTGATTTCTTCCCCCCCATCTACATATATAATAAAACATGTCAAGTTTGTGAGTTCCAATTACATGATATATTTTTGTAAAATTCTACCACTTTTTTATCAAGTGCTGACTAGAATACTGCAGTCAATTTTAAAAAAGAAATGTCTGAAAGTTGTATAATGATATAATGTTCTTTTGTTTTCTTCCCTTTCCCATTCCACCATTTTCATTATAATAAAGAATTGAAGCATTTGTGTTTTTCGTGAATGCAAAGAAAGGACATTTTGATATTCGTCTTAATTTTTTTAACCACACTTTAAAAAACAAAATATAAATGTTTGCATTCATGATGCTCTTTTAATTTGCAGATTGTAAAAAAGAGAGAACCACCTTCAAAGAAAGAAGAGAAGCAAATAGCAACACAGCGGAAATCTGTAAGGGAACTGGCTCACAAGTTTAAAGATGGGGTTCCAATGGGAGCACCTCCCAAGAAAAAAGGTAAATAATATTTTTTACTAACTAAAAAAAATAATGTCTAAATCCACTACTATTTAAAAAAAAAAATTTTGCATGACTTGTTTTGTACTTTATCAAGATGAATGACGGATGTAACAAGAATAATTCTGAAACTTTGCTGTACACCTCCTGGTCCTGTATTTGCAGTATTTCAGATTGATACTATGGTAGTCCCCACATACAACAGGATATATGGTTAATTGCAGGCACAACATCAATCCCCATGTCTGATGTTTATAATTATGTACTAAAATGCTTTTATGAACATACATTTGGACAAAGCAATCAGTTATACAACAGTTGTCTAAACTCCAGCACTATACTAAATAGAACAAAACACTAAATGGCAAAATCAAAACTAGGCACTGAATGAAGTAAATTACAGTTACATTAACACATTAAGGTTCATTGTTAACAGATGCCTATTAATCATCAGTAACAGGAGTAATTCATGTAAACCATTTCCCATCACAGTCCTTACTATAAGACCAGGTAATAGCAGGGACATTGTGTCTGCCCTGACAATCCTGTTATAGCAAAAACCTACTGTATTGGCAGATTAAATAAAATATTTTCGTAAGGTAGTTCTGATCGTTGATTTTTTTGTCTATTTCATTAATTTAAGTTCTTATCTTCGCTCATGTTAATTTTAAAACATGTCTTTTTCTTGACAATAATCTGGGAATGACTTTAATGCAAATTTAACACTGTTACGCGTTTATGATGTACAACTCATGTTTTATTTTCTTATCTTCAGACAAAAAGAAAAAATGCAAGGTTTTGTTTGATTATAACAGAGAAAATGATGATGAGCTGGATCTAAGTGTCGGTGAAATTGTTGACTTTCATAAAGTGGTGAGTTGTTCTTACATTTATTTGTTATCTAGTTTCACACAAAACAAGGATGAGCACAAAATAAGACAAAAGCCAATCTTGTGAAGGAACTAAAAGTATTTGTCATACAAAATCCTGTTACACAAGATGGCACATTACTTGGAATTAAAAGAGTATTTTCTTTAAGGATCAGAGGGAAAGATTCAATTATTAAAATGATCCCACTAAGACAGAGCCAGTGAGTGAAGATTGACAGCTGATTTTAAGAAACAATGAATTTTGTTTTTATGCCTTTTAAAGAATGAAACATTTTGAAAATTACCACTTAACATATTTCCTCTGTGGTGAGGTCAGTATGAAGAAAAAGTAATTCTGATTTACCCCCATGAATTTTTGCTAACTTTGTTGATACAATAAGTTAAAAACAACATGGCTAATATAAGCCACAGTAAAGCTGTGAAACAATTGTTGAATGGTAACAACGACCGACAGTCATAAAATCCTAACAAAGATCAATGTTAAAGCGGTTATAAAAAATAATTCATACTTATAGAATTTATGCAAAATGTATCCATAGGGTAAAAAAAAGATGACTGACATTAGCTTCAGCCAAGCTGTGCTATAGTTGATAGATAATATGCACTGAGTAGGGAAAGACAATTAATAAGGACTGATACAAAAATGGAAATGGTTTTATATACCATACTTTTGTTTATTTTATTAAAAAACTTAAGTGTAACTCAGTCTTATCAGATTACTGGTGATCACCCTGGACCCATCAATCAATTTGACAGCTTGTGAAAATAGCAGATCTGAATGAAAGGATTCTCTTAAACAGTTGATCCTCCTCCTTTTAAGGATGAAAACAAATGATCAAAAACACTTAAACTGAAGAAACAATAGTTAACATAAGGAAAGTTTTCTGCACACTACAGTAATCTAGAGTTTCCTGTCTCTCAATCATTAACACAAAAGTTATCAGTGGGATTCTTCTTCTCATTCGTCATCAGTGGGATTCAAACCCAGCACCTCTTGCCCAAGAATTACACATGCCAATTCTAAAACAATTTAAGTCTGGGGATATCATGGTCTGGCTTTCTTTACTTGTTTCTTTTATTTCCGTCCGAGAGAGAAGAACTGTGAGATATGTCCTAGTTGTGCCTGATTAATAACCTCTTGCTCCTACCACCATACTCATTCTGTTGTTCTCTACTCACATATTTATTGATTTTTCACCTGGTTTACTGGGCCTGGAAATGTACTTTATAAATGTTCTATGTTATTATTATTATTTTAATTGTTGACGTGTTGTCTCGTTTTTCCTTGCACAGTATTAGGTGCATGCAAGGTGCTAAAATCATTATATTTTTAAGTGTCTAAAGTTAGTTTTTCTTTTCACCTTGGATTAGTTGTCCTCATCCTGCCTGTCCATTTACGTAGTCGTTTCTGTTTTATGAAATCTATGAATTTCAGAGCACACTAAACTTTTCTTTTTATGTTTATAATTAATGAGTTAAATTTTTGCTTAGTTGCAAATATCATCTAGGTAAAAGCATTAAACTCATGGTGGTTTATTTTCATTTATCAACCTTTTCACTAAGCTTCTTTATGCAACATTTCACTTTATCATCGAACACCTGCTGTTATTTCATTTGATTTTTTCTGTGATTCTTTCTAAGTGTTTACGTGTTGAATGTAACATTACTTGTCACTTATTGATCAAATGCCCTGCTTTATTATTTTATCAATACAGGTTGAGGAAGGCTGGTGGGAAGGCAGTGTAAATGGCAGGCATGGTGTTTTCCCTTCTAATTTTGTGGAGATGATAGAAGACAATGGTCCACAGGAAGAAGTAGCCCCTCCTCCCTCACTGCCTCCAAAAGAAAAAGAAGAGAATATTCCATCAGGTTTGTTTTATTTCCTTTATTCTTTACATTCTTGTTTTTTAACCGAATAAGTTCATGTCTGAAGTCAAGCAAGACTGATGTTTATTTTTCCATTATTCTCAATTTTTTGTTCTAAAGTTATATAACTTATCAGGCTACCAACATTTTGATATTGAGATATTGTAGCATAGAAGGGTAATTCTCAAATTACAACAGTCAAATAGGCAAGGTTTACCAAGCATGCTTTGTTGTTGTTATTTGAGCATTACCTGAGTCTTCTAGTATTACTTGATGTCAAATTGTTGATGTGTACAGATTAACATTTAGTGAGTGATGATTATATATGATCACCTCCTCTCTTGGGATTAGCATTAAAGAAACTATCAAAGACTTCATCTTCAGAACTTAGGTCTTTTTAAGTAATTTATAATTTTGTGCGAATGAAAGAATGTCAGGTTTTTATTTAAGAACATATCAAGGTTTGATCCTGATGTGATTGCTTAGTATTTCAGAAACTTCTAGATATTTTTCCTTGTCAGAAAGTGAGTTTTCTAGCAAGAAACAATGTAGTTTCTTATCCATTTTTATTAAGATTTAGCTAATATCTTAATTTGTTTAAGCTCTGTTTAAAAAATGTTTGTATTTGTTTCTAAGCAGGTTTTATCTTGCTAATTACTTTGATCTCTGTCGTCATGTGAGTATGGGTTCTCGGATTCCTGGCAGGGATCAGAGCGTAGCAAAATTCCTAAAGAATCAATGGAAATAATGCTGAATTTTTTATTTACATCTCCTCCAACCCTTCCTCTATTTTCACTATTTGTTCTGTTATTGAGTCACCACCTCTATTCTCCTTATTTCCTTTTTTCAAATCATTCTGCCTGAAAAAAATTAATCCTGTCTTTATGACCAGAAAATTCATGTAGAAAATGTTTTAAAAATAGTGTTTTTGGTCATGAGCCTAAATGTTTTTGTTACAATAATATCCATTTAAACCACCATCAGAAACTGGCATAATGAGATTAACCATGCATTATGAATTGTTACTCCTGAGAACATACATAAAACCTTCCCTTACAGTACATGTTTCATCTTGTTTTACTTTTTAAAAATATCTGTCTTTCTGTTGACGTGTTCTTTTCAAACAATTTAACTCATCAATTTAGTAAAACCAAAGATACTTGATATAAGCACCTGAAAATATAGCAGACACAAGGACAAACAAACACCAGAATCTAACAGAAGTTTTCAGACTGTATTTGTAAACAATAAGCTATTAAAAAATAGTAAAATCTAGTATCTTTTTTTTAAGCTGATCAGCCATCTGATGATTGCCTTTCTACAAGCTAAACAATGTCTTCTTTTCAATGGTTACCTCAATCAATCTTATTAAGTAAAAGACTTAAATCAGAGCATAATGATACCAGTTTTCAACCAACTTGTAGTTCTTATCAAACTTTGATAAATGATAAGATAAGACTTATTCAAAATAAAAGACTTTCATATTTTTTATTTCTTTGTTTTCTCTATTTGATTGTTTAAAATTTACTTTCATTAATTTTTTACATTTTAAAGTGTACTGTTTTCTTTGATGCATTATTCAAAAGAGAGGTTTACAAGTTGAATACAGACTTGATAGTTTTTAATAGGTTCTTTTATTCCATTGACATTTCAAACATTAAAACCATGTTAGAAGTTCCCTTTTCTTTCTCTTTACAGACAAAGATGGTGATGGATTTCAAAGTCAAAATCAAATCAAAGGCAAGAAAGTTGGTGGGGTTGGTCTTGGTAATATTTTTGCTGGTGGACCAATCAAGTTACGTTCTACTGCTGAGAGTTTGGATAAGGTATGTATGTCTTCTTTGTGAGTTATGCTGGTTTTCAATGGCTTCCCTTCAAATTAAACAGTTATTAATATAAGTTGAAATACCATCTTTTCACAAATAAAGTGGTAGATTTCTGATGTTGAAATAAAGTCCAATTAATCAAATTATTTAACTCAATTGGGATCAAATAAAGCATTATTATATAATTAAATTAGAGCATATCAAACAAATAAAAGATGTTCAAACATTCACAAGAGATTTTTATCAATGAACAAACACATAACATTATTTATATCAATAAATACTAGCAGAAATATGCAAACACTTGACAAGGGCCAATATACTTGTCACTAGTTCTTCAAACTTATGAAATGTGGTATCACCTGAAAGGTGATTCAAATTTAGACAACATAAATGCAATTATTTTTGTATACACAAGTTTTGGCAATATTCTATTTGTGGTGTGTTCCATTTTCTTTGTTGAATTTCTTGAAGGCATTTTATATTTTATTTGTCATTGTTTCTTCCTGAAAGAAATTGAATTAACTTTCATTTTTATAAATATCACCAAATAGTAACAAAGTTCTGGGCTTCATGACCTTGTTCACATCTTACCAGTGTTTTTTTACTAGCTAATTTTCTATGTAATCCTAATGCCTACAGGAACAATCACGTCAGGCCAAGTCCAATGAGCCAGAGACACCTCCCGAAGTAACAAAACGTGAGAAAGCTAACTGTGAGTAAAGTAACATTTAAAATACCCTTGACCTATCCCATAAACAAAGATTTTGTGATATTATAAATATGTAAGAAAGTAGAATAAGAAAACTGACCTGTATGGACTACAGTCTGTTGCGCGACTTCTGACTCCTCAGGTCCTGTTTTGAATGGCTTGTATTACACAGCCGACAGCCTGTGTCCGCCCTGTGTCGACATTGCTGTGCGATCTCTGAGTGCTTGTTCAGGCAGTTACTGTCGTGTATATTGTTGAATATGTGCATTTTCTCAGACAAACACAGTATGTAAGAAAGTATGGTTTTGATATGTGCATTTTGCATTTGACCATGGTCTTAAAAGATAATTTTACTTCCTGGTTTGACAAGTGCCCCATTGACAGGGTGAATGTGTTCTGCAATTTTTAGTCTTACATGCTGATGACTGATTTTTATGACGGGACATAACTAGATAACATCATTTAAATGTCAGGCGTTGCATAGTAGTTGTTCTTATAAAGCATAAGATATGCATTGATGTTAAATACTCACTTGAAATTCTATTGTAAATAGTTCATATATAGGCTTTCTTGAGGTAAATCAGGTTATAAGCACCTGGTTAAATTTGTTTTGTTTCTTTTCAATAAATCAAATAAACATGGTGTTCACAAATCTGTTTATTTTATCTATAAGAATGTTTATTTCTGCCTTTATTATTATTTCAAAACTGCCAAGTAGTCCTTAAAAAGGATTTCATTCTTATTCTGATTTATAATTCAGTTTTAAAAGTCATACTCTATTTATATAAAGGAATCCTCATTGTTCCTCAAAGTTGGCTGCTAGTTATTTTGTTGTTGAAATATTTGTATGCATTTTTTTACCATCAGCTGTAGAGCGTGCTGTTGTGAGGTTCTCATACAATGCAGACCAACCAGACGAACTGTCATTGGATGTTGGTCAGGTTGTTCACATCATAGATAGGGAGCTGGAAGACGATGGTTGGTGGAAAGGGGAGGTCAATGGTAGAACTGGCGTCTTTCCTGACAACTTTGTGGAGCTTATTTCCCCAGAAGAGGTATGTGCCACTCTTTGGAAGTCGCATTATTCTATGAAATGTTAGCTAATAATTCATTGTGCTGAAAACAGCTAAATGAAGGCTTTATATTTTTCTCATATGAAAAAAAAAAATTTGCAATATTTTTTTTTCAAGAAATATCATTTTGTTAAGGATGTTTCTTTAGTCAAGATTAAAAGCTGAATCAAGATATTGGCATTTAGGAGTGACAAAATTTAATTTTATTTTTAAACTTTTTCAAAAGTCTAATTCTCTATTTTGGACTAAGATTTTTGTGACAATTTTTTTTCTTCTATCAAACATCTGCTTTAGAGTAAACAAAATGTATAGGAAACATATTTATAAAGAAGTTGTAAATTAATTAAAGCTCTTTGATTACATATCTATGGGGTAAGTTGTCAGGATAAAATCTGGGCTGTCACAGGTTGAAACAATAACATCCCTGAAGAACCTTTAAGATTCAATCATGACAGTTTATTTTTAAAATGAACTAAATTCAATTAACTATAAAACCTTAAAAGCAAAAAACAAAATCTGCACCAGGGATCACACAATTCCACAAGAATTACTTCCTGGTTTGGTACATCTTTTCTCACTACAGACAGACAGACTGGTTGTTGACTGTCTGTGGTGTCTTAAGGAGTTGTTTCCTTGCAACATTTAAGTCACCTAAGATGTCGTCAAGTGTTATGATATAATCTTAGAAAATTTGTAATCTAAAAGTAAATTTATGTGGATTGTGGAAGTAACACTTGTTCCATGCGCTGTTTATGATGGTAAATATTACATCTCTTGGAGACATTGTGTACACATCATGTATGAGCTTGCAGGGGGATTTTGACAGGGCAAATAAAATTGACAATCAGGACAGGGAGTTTATAAAGTGTATAATATTTTTTCATGACACATGAATTACAACAGGCCTTATCTTTGAATTTCATACTGGTTATTTATTCTAAGAGATGTGTGTTCGCCTGCTGATTTGAGAGCGTCTGAAGGAAGTGACTCCATCCCCAAATTAAGAATGTGGACTAAGATTAAGATGAGATTCACAAAATTATTACTTTAGGGATTTTATACATGCACACCACACATAATTGACCATGTGCAACCAACCTGAAATATAACTTATAAGATTGTAAAGAGGTTTTCAAGTGCTGGCTGATAGTAGTAATTGTCATGTTTCTTGATTAAAGAAACCAAGATTCAAATTGTGAACTAAATTAACAATACATACTTATTAGGGTTGAATAAGAATCTTGAACAATGAACATATACATTTCCTCCAATTAGAATATCTGACATTTTGTGGTTTATCTTTTCCTCTTCCAGCCAAGTAGACCCAAGAAACCTCCACCCCCAGCAGCAGCATCATCTAAACATAATATGTACCCAAAACTGCCAGAGAAGGCAGCCATGGGAGACAGTAGTGATGAAAAGACAAAACAAGGTGAGAGATCTTGTTTTCTTCAGCTATGTTTCATTTTCTTGTCAGATACTTGTAATTTTCTTTATTTCTAAATATTTATAACATATTTCTAGTTTGTATACATTTTTATTATTTTGGTATGGGTAATGCATGATTAAGTTTTAGATAACCTGTCTCTTTTGTTTGTTCCATTTAGCTCTGAACGGAGTCAATTCTTATTGTTGACTTAATTGTATGTTAGCATGCTGGTCTTTACTTTTACACACTCATGTTTTTGCCCAACACATGTTTAATGATGTTTTGCATCAACTCTTTGCTGCTTCCCTATGCCCAGAGGGCAACTGCTATCTGTCTTCAGAAGGTATTCTTTATTTAAACTGTTAAAATGCTACAACTTGAGTCCTCTCCATAGGCAAAAGTTAACTGTTGGATATTGCTTATATTCTAGTATACTTGAGTGATGCCCTAGTAATATATAAAGCGCTTAAATGACCTCTTTTAGTTGATTGCCCTGTAAAATCTTACATAAATAAAATGCAATGCTACAGTTTCTAGTTTCTTTGTTTTAATGTCTCCAATAAGACTAGGTGTTTGATCCTGTCTTATCAAGTAGGATCTAGAGGTACATGCAATCACTGATAAGGAAATATATTTTGCATGAGCGGTAAGCACTGTCACCACATACTACGATGGCCACTTTTACAAACTTTAGACATGAAATGTGTACCATTGCGGGGGTCAAACCCACAATGCTTTAAGACAGCCTGCTTTAAAGTTCCTAGCCTAAACCACTCAGCCATTGTGACTCTTTAGATAACAAAAAAGCTCAGCCCTATCCCCAGTTTTTGAAAAAAACTAATAGAGAAAAATGGATTTAGGCATTGTAAGTGTTCATCTGCATAAATAATACTTTTTCTTTTTTTGATCTCAAAAGTTAATTTGCATGTTTTCTTTTGATTTAAAAAATCTTTTGGTGTCTAAGGTGTCAGATAAAGGATAGTCTGGAATCGTGATTCTCTTAGCCTGATCAGATCAGGTTTTATTGTAAACTTTTTCTTTTCAAAATTTTCCCTTTTACAAAAAACGGTCTTTTTTGTCAATGCAAGAAATTATCTTTCCTTCCCATTATCATCTTTACAAACCCTTTCTCTATAAGATTTTATTTCCAAGTCCTTTAGGAATTTCCCCTACTATACAGGCCATAATAATATAAGAAATAACAAAGAAGTCTTAAAACCACCATTTAATGCAGACAATACAAGGCAAAATCAGTCTGCATTAAATGGTGGTTTTAAGACTTCTTTGTTATTTCTTATTTTATTCCCACTACCAGTAGTCACCCCCATTACTCTGATATCATAATAATACAGTTATGACTGGTATGGACTGAGGTGTCTCTAAACAAACAACCTCTTGTAGAATAGTAATGAGTAACTACAGGAAACTTTATAAGTTACTCGATGTGAGAGGATAGTCGTACGGTAATCAATAGTTCTCAATGATACTTCAGAATCCTCTGTTAGAGAAGAGGATACTTCAGGCAGAAATAAGACTAACTTCAGAACTATATATTTTGATTGATATAATAGTAGTTTGTTTTAGCTTAGAGTGTTTTAGTTTCCTGAGTTTTACTACTTTTGTATATTGAAGCATGCTGTTGGTATTGGTAGTGTAGTTCATAGACCTTCTTTTTCTTTTTTCCAGACCACAATGCTAGTGTACCAGCTATAGGCAAAAAACCAGCGGCGCCCCCTCCTATTGGTAAGAAGCCAGGTGCTAAGCCAGAACCTGCCCTCCCTTCTAGACCTGCAGCTTCATCAGTCAAGGACAACAGGTCAGAGAACTCTATCCCGTCTAGGCCTGCAGCTTCATCAGTTAAAGAGCACAAGCCAGACAACTCTCTCCCTTCTAGGCCTGCAGCGGCATCAGTTAAAGACCACAAGTCATCATCTTTGACCAAAGATAGTAAGACAGCCCCAACAATCTCAAAAGATAGCAAATCTTCGAGTTTCCCAACCCCACAAAAAGATGGCAAAGCCCCTGGTTTGTCCAAAGATAATAAATCTTCCAGTATTCAAGCCCAAGTCAGAGAAAATCACACTGTCGACAACAACGAACAAGAAGGTAGGCTCGACTCATTGGGTGCAAAAAAAATTCAAAATCTTGTGCCCAATCTTTTTATTGACAGTGATTTGCCATGAAAGAAATCTAAATGTTAGCTCTCCAAGTTTGTTATGCTAAAAAATGCCTGTATGTAGTGCAACTTTCTTCTTCTTTCTTTAGATTTTTGGATTTGTGCTTTTTTATGCTTGATAGGTTTCTATCTCAGATGAATGTTTTCTGTGTGCATTTACAAATGATTTATTAGTACTGTCTGCTTTGATACATTGTTTATTTTTGTGTCCCATTCCTCTGTCAAAACAAAATCTTCTTTTTCATTCACTGCCATCACATGATGACACAGACAATTCTACATGAGTCACCCGCTGTCACTACACAGAATGTTGAAAAGAATGATGAAATTAACATGCTTATTGTTTGTCACTTATAGAGACAAAATACATTACAAGTATAGTCCTACAAAGTTTGAATGAGCGGAAAGACACAAAATAACCATGGCAATAAAATTTCAATCTTGTTATTGCTATGGGTAGTACCTTAAGTATATATCTTATTTTCACTCTCTTGTTGTTAAGATTCTTACAGGCAAGCCAAATCCAAAAAAATTGAATCATAATAACACAAATCAGAATTAACTATTAACATTGGTGCAAATTAGTCCATTGCATAAATAAGAAATCACATAAAGTCAACAAGCATAAATCAAGGACCTGGTGTACAGTGGGGTTTATTAATAATCACAAGTAGAAGAGATTTTAGATGTTGACAAAAAAGTTGTCAAATATAAATATAGGCATTTGATTCATGAACTGAAAAAGGTGGTTCAATCTTCTACCTGTTTACCGCATCAAGTTAATTGTTTCCTTCTTTTCTTTTAAATGTATTCATGTCATTGGAGTTTTAAGCTCAAAGTGACATATTATACAATAGATTACAGTTCACACCATCTTTGTACAAATACAATTAAAGCATGTGTCCCAATATATAAACAGAGCTTGAGATTATGATATACAACTTTCAAAAATAGGTGAAAGAAAAGTTGTTTTCCTGTTTAATATCAAAATGTTTATAAATTTCTGTATAGAAATTCAGACAATTGAGTTATTATAACAGTAGGGGTGGGCTATACAGGGGGTAAAAAGGGGTGATGTTTCAAATCAAAAAGGTCTCCACCTGATATGATAGGATAGTTTCCTGAGCATTTTGGTACAATTTTTATTGAAATCGGACAAAAACTGAGGTGGAGCCGCCCAAAACACTGTTTGGTGGTTAGGAGTCTGACGTCAGTATTTTCCTATATAAGTCAATAAATTATGGAGGACCATTTCCTGCCCTAAATCCAATGTAAATGTCAATATTTTTGTGTGAACTATCATTTTTTACTATTTTGGGGTTGCTGGATCCAAATCTAGTATCAGAATTTAATTTGTGCAAAATTGAAATTTGTTATGAACTCTTCTTGATTTTAAAGGTTTTTTACTATATAAAAGCTTTATTGGTTTTATATAGTAAAAAGCCTTTTCAAACAAGGAAAGCTTTAGTTTTGCTCAAATTAAATTTTGACACAATATTTAGATTCAGCACCCCAAAAAT
>JAUUEB010364208.1:0-12389 GCA_032362205.1 Clione limacina
CCATTTCCCTTGTAATTTCAAACATTGTTTTTAGATTCTAAATCTCTTAAAAAACATCCTTGGTTTTAAAAATCGTCCTTGAAAATCCCCGAAAACACCTTGAATTTGGTCAGAGGTTTTGGGCAGGAACCCTGATATATATGTAGCAAATCTTAAACTTATTTTAGCAGTTGGTCAATCTCTCTTTGAGCAATTATGAAAACTTGTGTCAAATGAAAATATTAAACCAATGATTATTTTTTACTTTTGCAGAATGGTTTAACAGATCAACATGCCCCAGCAGCATCTGAAACTTCCAAGGTTGATCAGCAAAAATTCTTGGCAAGTGTTGACAGCCTTAGCTCTGATCTGCAGCACTTACAGGGACTGAATAAGTCAAATGATGTCAAGAATGTGGCTAATTGTTTATATGCTGAACACATTTCTCAAAAAGGCTTTGAGTTACCTAAGACTGAAGGCAGCAATCAATCGTCACACACGAAAGGTTCAGAGGCTAAGGAAAAGCTAGAAATTAAGAAAGATTTTGATTCCATTGGGGAAGTCTTGTCTACTTTAAAGAAAGAAGTCCGAACAGTGTATGAAAATGCTGAACCATCTCAGATATGCTATAGTTCTAAACCAATTCCAAGTGTTGCTGAGTGTTTCCAAAGAGTGCCTCGTTGCAACAGTGCCACTTCTGTTGTGACCAAGTTAGATGTTGCTAGTGGAATGAAAGAGGCAGCTCTTAAAAGTCATTTATCAAATGGTACTGAGGCCTTTAAAGCTCCAGAGTTGTCAGTGAAAACTTTGTCTATGAAAGGACGGCCTTTATCATTAACGCCCATTACCACTTGTTCATCGCAATCAACCTGGTCATTGGTCACATCAACATCAGCCACACTTGCTGCACCCATCCCATCCTCATCATTTTCTTCCTGGACCACAGAGTTGAAGGAAGATAATAGTGTTTCCATAACTTCACCAAGAATTCTGCCCCCAGGAACCAAGATAGATATAAAAAGGCCATCAAAACCTAATGGTCTGAAACATCCATATGGCGCAAGCTCACGCCGAGCACAACCCAAGAATTTTACCTTGCTTCAAACATCTTGTTACCCAGGTAATGGAATAGCTCATAATGCATCCAATTCATCTCAAGCTTACACAGATAATGAAAAAGCAGCTGCTCAAGACCTAATCTATCTCAAGGAAGGTGTGAATCCAAATTTACATATAAATATGTCATTAGGTGCACCAGTTTTATTGTCAGGATCTGAACATTTTTATGCTCAACCTGCCATGGTGACATCTGGCAAGGACAAAAAAACTTATTCCTTCATAGATCACAGGCCAATTAATTCAACTAATAACTCTCAAGCTCAAAGAGGCAGCAATACCACCAGTAACATAACCACTACCACCACAAACAATATACCTGTTGTCTATGGCAGCAAAAGTAGGAGTAAAGTAAATTCCAATGCAATAACCTCTTTGTCTATACCAGAATCCATGGCTCAAAGTGCTTCTTCCTCTCAGCTCTTAGGAAACATGTGTGATCTTCTCACAATAAAGGATACTGCACATATTAGGAATCATCTAAATGTAGACAACTCTTCATCATCTGTGAAAATTGTGTCTACCTTGCAGCAAAATGGACTTCTGAAACACAAAAGCTCAGATGTAACCTCCCAGCCTCCAAGCAAAGTTCGCAATATTGAAAGCAAATCAGAGTTGAGAAGTATCTTGCCTGCAGCTCCTGCTTTGCAGCCTTCTTCATCTGTTTCTAATGTTACATTCAGCAGGCATATGCCACAACAGACAAGTCAGGTTCTCAAAGGTCAGGGATCAAACTTGCTTAATCCGAGCCATGAACAGAGACGTGTATTGCCTGTTCAAAAAGTGCCAGGGGAATCCTCAAACAAAGCATTTATACCTGTTTCCCAAGTTATAGAAGTTGGTGGCAAAAGCTATATTTCAAGTGACATGTCAGGTAGCATCCCAAATGGGACACACTCATCTCTACTCAAGCTCCTTCAACAGCCATCTGGAAAGACTTCCATGCTGCTTACACAGAAACCTTCTGATGTGATGGTACCCATAGTTGCAACAAATAACACAGCCATTGGGCAAACGGTTAGCCTACCTCAAGATCCAGCTTCTCTTGGTGCAGCACTTGCTAAGGGCCAAGTCAAGATTGTACCACAAGCACGTATGGATGGGAAAGGTAATATAACTAACATTTTTTTCTTACTTTCTAGCTAACTATATTTTTCCTTTGCTAAATTGCCTTATTACTTACTCTCAGTTATTTGATTTTTTTTTTAATTTTCTCTTCATATTCTTCCTCTTTTTTTAAAAACAGGGTCAGGGAAAACATTTTTTTTCATTGTGAATATTCAGAACGGCAGGGTTGTTAATAAACAAGTTTGGTGGTTGAGTTTCTTTGGTGTCCACCATCTTGTATTTTGTAGAATAGATTTCTAAACAGGCATTAGTGCTCATGCACTTGACACATCACACCATGTACCAGCCTCTTGTCACTACTTAAAATTATGCTAGACCCTAAGCAATTGTTGCTAAATTATCCAGTTCAGTTCTGAGCAAAATTCTCCATGTCTTTTCTGTTTAACACTACCTTCTGCCTTTAACGCTTGTATTTATACAGTCACTGAGCTGTCAAATGTACTGTATTTCCTCAAGATTAAATGATTCTCAATCGACAAAGTGATAGTTCAAATATTTTTTTTTATGAAACACAAGGTAGTAGTTGGATGTTAAGCTTTGGTTATAAAGCCCCAGAAAGTCCAAGTGATGTTTTCTTTCAAAGCTTACTACAAATAGAACACTATCAAACACAAAAATGACTAGATACTGGGTAATTTAACAATACGAAAATTTAAAATTATAATATTCATCGATGGAAAGAGCTTTTTTTAATTAATTTTTCTTTCATATAATGTAACACAATAACATTGGCTCAATTCTGACACGGCTCTTATAATGCTGCATACATCTATGTGGTAATCCTGTACTTGCTACACCTAAGTGAGCATATTGACATCAATTGTAGCTCTAGTGGCTGTTATTTGCATTGGAAATATTGGAATTTCATGTAGATCATCTAGCAGTGGTATCCTCTCAGACCACGCTCTTTAGTATCCCCGCAGCAAGTGCAAATAAAACATATTAAGATGGCCAGCGTGTGATAGGCCCCAATAGTGCCATTTCTCTGATGTAATTTACATGACGCTCCTTATTCTTGCTAGGGCTATTTCATTCAGATAATTGGGAAGTTTTCTAACTGTTCTAAAGGACATCTAAACAATGGACTGCAGCAAAACATCCAAAAAATACATTACGAACAGTGCACAAAATAGCTGAGGCAGGCAACAAAAAACTGATGGAAGGCTTAGTCAGATAAGAAAAGAAGGTGAAGAAAGAATTCAGGCCAGGAGCGCCGTAGAACTCTAGGGTCTTGTAGGGTATCGGTTTCCTGCCGATTTGTTGTCCTCGAAACGCTCGGACTATAGGCCCACTGTCTTCAAGTAACGCTACTTCCCTGGCTAAGAACCGACCTTTTAATTTAACAAAAGGAGTCCAGGTTCTGCTAGTCCGTACCATGACGAGCTCTAGAATGGGAAAGACTGTCGAAACCCCATGTGTAGTCGTGAAAGCACCTCACCAATACGTCTAGGTGTAGGGGCGGAGCGTATGTCACGGTACTATATGTACACAGGATATACATGGTCAAGTCTCTGATCACCATCCTTTGGGCCTTTGGCCTTTGAAGAAGAAGAAGACTGCAGCATTTGTACTGAATACTTGCTTAATAAGCACAATTTTTAAAGCTCATTGTAAAAGATTCCTGTCCTCTGGCAAGGTTGTTCGACACACAAAGCCTACCAATAGTCTTAATTTTTGCAGGGGCATTAACTTAGTTCTTACATATTACACAATTGTTTCATATTTTTGGGCAAAACTCTCTGCACTGTAATGTGCTTGATTTTTACTGTCATGCAAAAGGCTAAACCATATGATGTCACATTACATATGTGTAATCAGGTGTATTGAATGGTTAGATCGCATCTGCAGCTTCATTGTAACCCAACAAGTAAAAGACAAGACTTTGATAGATTCTCTTTCCATCATGTTTAAGATAGCATGCTATACTGGTAAATTACAGTTAAAAGCTGTTTTGAAAGTGTAAAGATAATCTTGAAACACCCTGTAAAAAGTTACAAAAAGCTGCTTAATTTAAAGATTGGAAATGGCTGTTTAGGAACCATTGGTACATACAGATGTGATTAGCTCTTTATGAATGGAAGACATATGACATCAACAATTTTGGCATCATTAAGATTAAATGCTCTTTGTTATATATATATATATAGATATATAGATAACTGATATAATATCCAAAATACATGAAATTAGGGTTTGCTTATGATAACTTAAGGGGTTTTCAGCTCAAATGTTAGCAACTTTAGATTTAGAGGGGTTTAACTAAGTGAATAAAAACTGAAAACTTAAAAGTTTACTCTACGCTTACCCTAAGTCTTACTATGCACTGCCCTACGCTGCCATCAGTAATCCATTTTGCCTGCTTCAATTTGTTTTCAATACTTGTATTACCCTGTCTTAGTACTCATCTCTGTCTTTTCAGGATACTGACTGACCATATTTATTCACTGATATATGATAGTCTTTTATTATCCTGACATTCTTGTGTCACAATGTTTGAAGGTCAGACTTGTGCATGCACACTATGCACCTTTGCATACACATGCATAGCTCCTTTATATCGATAGCATTATCATAAAACCAAACAAGTAAATAATGTATTGATGATACACCAACCAAGCTTGCAACATAGTACTTCAGAACTATTTCAAGGTAGTTTAATTGACCTTGGGACATTTTCAGCTGGTTTAAAAAAATCAAATCAAAAGCTTAAAATTGTAATATTAACATTAAACTATTTAAGCATCTTTCTATCTTAAGACTAAAACCCTCAGATATGATAAAGTGAACGTGAACTTAAATCAAATCCAAATTAAAAGTATAAGTATAATGCTAAAACTAAATTGTAGTGTTCCGGATTTGTGTTCTTGTAAGATCTAGACATTATTCATAAGGTAATAGTAATACTTTAACTTTACTACAATACAAGGTTCTGGAGGCAGTGTCTACACTATGCACATTTTATGTACACTATGGAGGTCAGGGTTACAAACTTGGTCAGTGCAACATTGTTTGCAGCTATTCTCCACTTTAACTTAGTTCTGCCTTTCACTTTCATAGAACTTTTTGTTACAAGGAGTGTAAAACATGTATATAAATGCAGTGAATTTAGTAGGAATAAGGCAAAAATATTACAAAAGGGTAAAATTATGATTTAAAGATGAACACCAAATTTGTATGTTTTTTAAAGGATATAGAATGTCTAAAAAATATTTATTCTATTTTCTCTGTCTCTAAATATGAGGACGTTTATTAGCTTAGGGTGAAATAAAGCTTGAATATTAACATATATGAACCATAGAAATTGTGCTAATGCAAGTCAAAAGTTGAAGAAAACATATTGCACAAGGACTGTTGTTAAAAAGAAGTTTTCAGTCGTATAATGTCTTCTGCAAAATGAGTTAGGAAATATAAATGAGAAATTGATGTGAAGAGGGTCAACACTGTTTTGGTATTGTGGAAGTTTGAAAGTTGAGGCCAAAAGGTGAGGGTGGTTGACTGAACATCAATGTTATATATATGCTATATTGTTAGTGAATTACGGGGATATGGCTAAAACTGAATTCTGTTTTGTTATTGAACTTTTTAGTTCAGGAGACAAAAGATTTATTTTATCTTTTGACAAACGGCAAAACAAAAGCTTTCCCCTCTATTCCTTAAGTGCATTATTCATTATCATACGACGATATTCTAAAATTGCTTTTATGATGTTTAATTTATTTTCTATGCTTTGAAAATTTGAATTGCATAATGTTATATTGTCAATTAACTTTGTCCAAATGATTAACCATGTTAGAAACCATAGGCTTTACATACAAGGTATGCAAGACAGTAGTATGCATATCACACTTCTTGAAATAGTCTTTTGATGTATGTCAGTCTGATTAGAGAATAGAAAATGAATAATATCCTCTTGCTTCTGCTATATTCTTCTTTCTTCTTTTTATCCAGTTTATTCAAAGAACATAATTCTATTAAATAGAAAAAGCCACTGAGTAATAGAAGCTATTTCTTCTCTCCTTTCCTTCTCTTCAGGTCATATGAAAACTTCAAGGGCTTGCTCCCCCATAGTCCACTCTGATTGTGATGATCTTAGCGATGTTGCTCCCTCGGAACATAGTGTAAAAGATGGCCCACAGTTGGGGCCTGATCTAGAAGGTCCTTTTAGCACTGAGACCCTGAGCTCAGGTTTAGACAGAGATAGATTTTCAAGTGAAGCAGATGTCCCCACAGTTTTTGCCCAGGTGGAGGCTTTCTCAAATTTGGCTCGAGATAAAAGAGCACATGATCGATCCATTAAAAGAGGGGTTAATTCTCATTGTAGGGAAAAATCTGAAACATGTAAAGATAGCAAAAATAAGAAAGTGAAACATAAATCTACTAAAACAATTAATAGAGTCAGCAATGAGGAAGAGGAGACAAAACTGAGCTTACACAAAAATTTGGCTAAGATATTCAGCAAAGACCTTTGTTTGTCAGACAGTGACTCTGAATCAGATAATAATCAGAGGAATTTGTTTTCCAAAGAAAGTGAAAATGAGCAAATGGTAAAAAGAAAACTATCTTCTAAAGCAAGGCGGCTGAGAAGGAAGCGATCCTTGTCTGATAGGCAGTTGACAGAAAAAGATGCTATTCAAAATGAGGATTCTGATGCAAATACTTTGTCCCATGATTCTGAGAAGTTCAGGCGAGAAAAACATCAAGCTGGAAGATCTAACAAGTCTCCAAAGATGTCTAAAGAAAGTGTGAAAGAAGACACAAATGTGAAGATTCCCAAAGATAATCAGAAGATTGAAAAGGAGAGAGTGGAAACAGCTAATCCATCAAAGAATCTGCCTCTAAAGGATGAACAGATTTTTAAATCAAAAAAAGAAAAACATTGCTTTCAAAGCACAGTGTATGAAAAATCAATCAAAGACAAGAGCAAGATGTCATCCAAAGAACAACACCACATAAGTAAACAAACAAAACAGACTGTCGCACCATCAGATATCTCATGTGATCCAGAGTCAAAAAATGTAAAAACAGAAAATTGTCATAAGAAAGCAAGTATCAAACTTACAGACAGAAAATCAGTCTCACCTACTTCCTACAAAGAAGTTTGCATTCAATCTCAAAATAAAAAATCTAGTTCTTCTTCTCGAAACAAAGGCTTAACTTCTATCACTACTGATGTAAAATCATTTAAGAAAGAAAAATTGAAGCAGGAAGAAAAAGTAATAAAAAAAGAGAGAGAAGGTAAAGGTGATTTGCGTAACATTTCCTCAAAATCTGAACATAAAGACAAAATTAAGGAAAAAAGAAACTGTTCCTCTCTGTCACCTAAACGAGAACCTTCAACGCGTATTAATAGCTCAGAAAGAAAACCATCGACAGATCAAGGAAGATCCAGAAAAGATAAGAGCGATAGCTCTGATCATAAAAGCAGAAATTCTTCTAAAGACGAGAAAAGGGCCTCATCATGTAATGAACATAAACGAAGCTCTGCTTCTTCTAAAGAACAGAACAAGCTCAAATCATCAGGATCAAGGCATAGATCCCAATCGGACAGCAAAAGGTCTTATGATAAAGAGAAAAAACAGATGTCAATGCCAAATTTAAAAGCTATGTCTCATGACCCAAAAGGTAGCAGCTCATGCTCAAAAAATGTTGACAAATCTAATTTAGTTAACTGCAAAGCAGCATCAGAGTCAGATGAATCAAAAAATAGACAAGCTAAGCTCAAAACAGAGCAAAGTCAACAGTCAAGCAGGAAATCTTCTCATACAGACAAAGGAACTAAGATCTTAAAAGAGTCATCAAAAACTGATAGACATCACTCTGTCACTAAAAGTGAGAAATCCAGACATAGATCTCCTAGCCCTCCTAAGCTTGAAAGGGCAGTTCCTCATCCCACTGATTTTTTAGATAGAAAAAAGTCTAAGCAAAAAGAGATCAAAAGCTACACTGGTGAAAAAAAAGATCAACACAAATCAAGCAAGACAAAAAGTTCATATTCAAAGAGTAGACATAGCAATGAGAAAGAAAAGACAGATAAAGGAAAGGATTCATCAAAAGAAGTTCATGGTGTGCATAAAACAGGGAAATCATCCTATCATAAATCAGAGCATTGCTTAGATTCCACCAGCTCAAGGCGTTCTAAAATAGATGTGGCTGTAAAGAAATCTGAGAAAATTAACTCTTTGGTTAAAAGTATCAGCCTTACACCAGATGTTCAACAACCTGAAAGTATTCCTGTTTCTTCCAAAGTCAGTAAAGATTGTTCAAGCAATACAGGGAATGAAAGATTGTCCAATGAATTGTCAACTGATAGCTCAGAGAACCTAAAATATTTTCCAATGGACCAAACTGCATTAACCACAAATGTTCAAAAAATACACATAGAGTTAAAACCAGAGAATGCACTCCTAGATGACACTGTAAAGCATGAGAAAAGTTTTATAGCAGATGGGACAGTTATGCTTGTTAATGTAGACAGAGACTATCCAAAGAGTTGCTTGAAAGGTTCTGAAGAGCCAAAGAGAGGCCTGGGTAGTCCAGTACCTCAATTAGGTAGTATGGACAGTCTAGATGGAATGCTGACTCCAAACTCAGCCTCCCAGCAAGGTACTTTTGGTGATTATGACACTGACAGCTTGGACATTTTAACACCTGCATCAATAGATGAATCTTTATCAATGAGTAAATCAAAGCAGGAAGATACTGTTGTTTCTGATTCAAAAGAAGGAGCTCTATATGGTTCAGTTTCTAAGTGTGCTAATGTTGTAAAAAATGAGCCAGAACTGTTTCCTTTCCCCTTGACTCCTCAGAACACACCATCCTCGAGCTCAGTTCCCTGCTCGCCTCATATGAGTGCTGATTTACCTCAGTCAGGAGAAGTCTCAAGTTCAGGTCTCACTGAAACCCAAAGCCCTGAGGATTTTGTCAAAGAAGGTGTTTGCAGTACATCCAATGTAAAGACATCATTAGAACTCCCTAAGTTGATGGTTGAAGTAGAATTTGCAGCTGAGAAAGAAGGCATACACATAACCCCTGAAAAGCCTCTTTTTGAGAATGATAGCAGAGCCAGATCTCTGTCAGCAAACTCATCTTCCTCAGGTAGTCAGTCTAGAAGCTCGAGCTGTGACTCGCATTCCAGTAGCTCCACAAGTAGTAGCTCAGATAGTTCGGATGAAAATAGACTTCGTAATCATAGGGGTAGGCACCGTCACAGACAAAAAAAAGCTGTTCGCCGCACACCACCAAGAAAGTTATCAACTCTTAATCCTCCGCTTAGTTTATGCCTCACTTCTCCACCAATGCCAGCAGCACAGTACTCCCCAGTGCCTAGCCTAAATGTGGGCAGTCTTTTTGCTAGTCAAAGTAGACTTACACATGGACCTATCACACCAACAGCCTTTGGTGGTCAAAACCTCCTTGGAACAGGACTAGTTTTGTCTCCTTTATCAATATCCACTCAACACAGTCCTGGATATCAGTTAGTGACAAGCGATACAATGCGCAGTCCGCCAGGGATGTTACGAAGCCCTACAGGGATGTTGCGAAGTCCTACAGCGATGTTGCGAAGTCCACCAGGGATGTTGCGAAGTCCTGTTGCTGGCTCCTTGATACGACAGAGCACATATTTTCCAAGCAGTAAGCCTTCTGTTTGTGAGCCATACTTAACTCCAGTATCCTCAGCTCCAACTGTCACATCCAGCTCCCTTCATCTCAGTATCTCATCAAAAATGTGCGAGAACAGTACTGTTGCAGAGTCTTCTTTGCATCAGACTGTAAAAACTCTAAAAAGTTTATCCTCTAATTCTTCAATGAAATTGAACAACACTACTTCTGATGTTACATTAAAGGTTGAACAAAAAGTACCATCAGAGTTAAACTTTAAAGACCACAATGCAAACCACACCTCTTGTATAAATGTAGACATTCGAGAGACCCAAAAAGATACTTATTTAAGTCTTCCGTCAAACCTGGAAGTAAACTGGACCACCTCTTCCTCTTGTGCTGAAACACCACTTGTTTTAGATTCATGCTCCTCCAATAACTCTCTTCTGCAATTAACAAATCCCTCTTCTTCATACACACTAGCAGCTTCTGATACTATAATGAACACAAGTGCTTTATTAACATGTCCATCATTAACAATTGATCCAACCCCTAATCAAAATCAAGGATTATATAGTGTAGGCACTTCAAATAAAACTTATATTGATAGTGGTATGTCAGTTTCCATGTCACTTCCTGCTAATGAATTATCTAATCCCCCTTCCCTGCCCTCTAGTCTATCCAAGACACAACCTTGTTTGCTAAGTCAGAACCTGCTTATTAGTCAAGAAACATTAATGAATAATAAAGAAGATACCTGTGATAAATCTTTCCAAGAGGATGAGCTGACAGTAATGCATCCTTTAAAGGAAAGCCTTTCCTTTGTTGAAGAATTTAGCTCTAACATTCCGTCTAGTCATCCATCAAGTTCATTTATCAACCTGCCATCTATACCACCGCCAATACCCCCACCTATACCTCTACCCCCACCTATACCTCCCCCACTTTACCCATCTAGTCAAAGCAAGTTGCCTGATACAAGGCATCAAGCACCCACTGTCACACACAGCTTTAGGCCCAGGGCTAGTTCCTTGCAACCAAATCGTGTTGCCTCTCCTGTTATACACAGTGATGTTCATAATAATCCAAGTTTTGTCCACCATAGTATGCCTCACTCAGGTGCTCATATATCTCGACTGCCACCACCACCGCCCCACCTGGCAATGCAGTGGGGACCTTATCAAGGCCTTCACAGGTACCCACGACCTAACAGTCCACATGGGTCTACTCGTTTCATAAAACCCCGTCCCAATCACAATCTTCATCACCATGCACCATATCCTCTGAATGGAAGTTACAGGCATCCAGGAGAGTACTCATGTGTCAACCCAGATGCAGGTCATCAGGGGCCAGCCGAGGACATTGCTTATGGCCCAGGTCAGTGGGATGTCTCCCAACCTCCCCAGCATCGTAGCTCTTACCGCACTGGGACTGGATCCTCTGGTGGCTTGGGACGTGCCTTTCATCATCATCACCCTAACAATCGTCATCACCACCACCACTCAAATAAACATCATTTTCATCATTTCTAATGGGTACGGTTCTTTTCCTTGCCCCTTTATTTTTTTTATTACCTCCTTCGCATTTTGGATTGTTGATACATTGGTTGTTGTCTTTTTTTTATTTTTATTATACTTGATATGTTATACACCCTACTCCCGGTGTTGTACACTTCTTTTTAGTTTTATTTCTTTGACATTTTTTCCTAAATGCTTGTGATGGTGTCTCACATTTATCAGTTCAAATGTGCTGCTTTTATTTTGATGTGTTTAATGTTTGGTTTCTTGTAAATGCTAGCAATGAATGTATACATTTTTCATTACCATGTTAGAAAATACTTATTACAGTGTGACTAGTGCCCTGTATATGAATTAGGTTTCTCAGATTACTGATACTGATGACAATTACAGTAACTCTTCTTTAAGCTTAGATTATTCTTCATCAAATTGTTTAATGACTAGCCATAGATATGATAGGACCAGGCGACTGTCAATCTTTATCAAATTTATTCCAATGGGAACCGTCAGGAATGACAGGCAGTCATCATGTATAGAAGCTATTTGAACACAAATTATGTTGAATTATTATTTCCCCCTACTTTTTCTTCTAATCTTCTTAAAAGCTTATTGTCATAAAGAGTAAAGAGGTAATCTTTAGGGTTTTCTCCCCTGTGTGAACTCTTTATAACTAGACACCTAGATATCTATGAAAGTTTATATAGATATGCTGAGTTAATTTTTGTTATTGCATTATCATACAGGCATTTAAAACTGGTAAATGTCAGTAATTTACTGAATGCAAAAGCAACAATACTGATTGGTGTAAAAGTTATGCTTTCTTTTAATGTTAGGAGCTTAGTCCCATTGCCTCTGTGTTCTTGAGACTGGTTATAGAAATGACTAGTGTGATGCATGATGTCTGTCATACACAGTATTGATCAAATTACTAGTGTGATGCATGATGTCTGTCATACACAGTATTGATCAAATTACTAGTGTGATGCATGATGTCTGTCATACACAGTATTGATCAAATTACTAGTGTGATGCATGATGTCTGTCATACAC
>JAUUEB010364318.1:0-12387 GCA_032362205.1 Clione limacina
AGAGAGAGAGAGAGAGAGAGAGAGAGAGAGAGAGAGAGAGAGAGAGAGAGAGAGAGAGAGAGAGAGAGAGAGATATGTATGATGTATTGCTCAAACAATGCGGTCACTGATGGTCTTATGATGATATTGGTGATGGTCAGTGTGATACAAGATGTCCAAACTGACCTGAGGTGGTTAATGATGGTATCTATGACAATTGACAATGATATATTACAATGGAAGGATCACACTGTGGACAGATACAGAGCACCAGTGTCATTCCTGAGGCTAAAAATATATTGTCATGGCATAATTTAGTTGACCAAGTTTAGGGGTCCATAATAAAACCCTTGGTTATGGATATAAGTGTATTATAAAAAAGTTTTTATATGTTTGTTTAGGCGGAAAAAAATCGTTTATATAATGTGAATATCGTATCTTAAAACAGTTACACTTACAGAACATACCGAATTACTAAAAAAGTAAAATTACTGACACAAGTAAATCTGACGATAGCTTAAATACAACTTTAGATACCTAAAATATTTTGCACTTTGATAAAATTGGTGCGTAAAAAGCACTATAGGGCACTACGTACACCGACAACCACGTGTTCACAAATCAGCTGTTTATCCACGAACACGCACGGAAATCTCTTGATTTGCCGTCAATGAAAAAACAGACGACAAATTTCAAAAATATAAATCACAGAATATGAAACTAACTTAGTTTACTGACTATATGAGAATCAGCTCACAGCTCCGCGTATAAGAAATACACAATATAACAGTGAATACAAGAAACTAGACTCTATGAGATGATATATCGACTGCACAGTACGACAGACATCTAACAAGTGAGGTGACTGTACGAACTTGTTGGACTGTAATGCAACAACAAGATTGAGATTCTTTGCTTTGTCTCTCTCAATCTATCTAACAATTGTGACCCTTATCTAACTCTCTCTATCCCTCTGTCTCCTAGGCTCTCCATGACACCCTATCTCAGGCTAAAACCACTAACAAGAGCTCAGGTCAACTGATAAAGCCGAAGCCACAAGGCGACGATAATAAATGAGACCATGAAGAAACAGTGAAAACAACACGACTATAACAAAGGGATCCGCCCCCTTTTCTTCTCTCCTCTCGTCATCAACAAATTATTCGTCACAGCAAACATTGGTTTTGTTATAACATTATTATTATCAAGTTGTTGTCACTAGATAGGGTGATATAGGTAAGATAATAGATAGGACAAGGGAACAAACCACGTTCCGACCATGATTGGGAGGTGATAAAACACGATTGGGTTTCCGTCGATGTATTAGTCCTGAGGCGGTTATCTCCAGTCTCATTTAGACTTCTTTTTGTTCTATTCACAAAATGATTATCGGTCAATAACGGTCAATAACCGCATAGGCCTAACATCATAACGATCTTATGGAGAATGTCAGAGAAGAAAGGAATAACTCAATTTGCAGTTAAAAGCGTGTTGCCAATCAGGCGCGTAGCTAGGGGGACATAGGAGAATGTCCAAAATTCTATGAATTTGCACAATTTTTAACTAATCTCAACATTTTCGGCCGCTTCGCGACAAATTTTTTTATATATCCAAGCCCCCCCCTTCAAATTCAGAGCTACGCGCATGTTGCACATACATAATTACCACGTTTAGTCTGCGGTATTTATACAAAACGATAAAAGGTCACAGGGTCAATCAAACTGATCAAGAGGAATCTTATTCAGAAAAAACTTACCATATAAATTTTCAAACCAATCTTGGATATTTTAGTGTAAAGTATTTGACATTATCAAAGTGTGTAAGTAACATTTCCACCTTGAGCCTAGTTACAGGTTTAACAATGGTGATAACGTATTTGAAGGACCAATAGATAAATCATACTCATAGCCTTAGGTAGGACTTTGATAACGAAACTTCATATATTAAATCACAGGCTCCAAGCTTACATTTATACAGATAGTGACCCTATCTATAAATATCTCACGTATGCAAGCTTTGTGTACCACCACTCTGTCATTTGTGATCTTTAATATGAAGAGCAATGGACAAATAAACAGATTTACCGTTCACCGATCGGTCTTATAGGAAACAGATCTTTATGACATAAAACCAACCCCTGACACTATAAATCCCTAGTTAAGACAATGTAGGAATCTCTGTATAACGTGCTATTCGTGAACGGTTCAATGTGCTATACAGCAATAGTATTTAATTCCTATCTTCATCTGTGAACCATAGAAACTAAAACTTAACGGGAAAATAGAAATCCCTAACAACCCTTTCACCTAGATTACCATCTTATAAACTTATAAACAATTATTCCAAGTCGATTGGTTTTTGTCTCTCATCTAGTTTGGCGTTTTGAATTATCAACAATGTACAATTCGACTAGCAGACTTTCAATATATTTAGTACACTGAACCATATGCTCGATAATAGGATCTTTTGGGCCTGA
Source organism: Clione limacina (assembly GCA_032362205.1). NCBI lineage: Eukaryota > Metazoa > Mollusca > Gastropoda > Pteropoda > Clionidae > Clione > Clione limacina. The sequence goes on from JAUUEB010364318.1 coordinate 2,456, forward strand.
CAGGATCCAAGTACATTACGCCATAGACATTGTGAACTCAATATTGCCAGATTGCATTATCAGCCAGATAATTTGTCGTCTTGTCCCTGCCCAGTGTGTGACCAGTAGTGACCACTGTCTTTGTCCAGTCTGCTCATAATATTCTCCCTAGTGGCTAACAATAAATGTAACCACGTGCCGGTCGATGACGTCTCTTCATGAGTATTCTATCTGACATAGAAAGTGATAAAGCGGAAGTTAGGACTAAATGACGAGAATGCTGGGATCAAGGACAGCTATAACTCATGCTTAGGAATATTTTCATAGCTAAGGATTCATGAGATATTTATATTGTGTCGTCTGATATGTACAATGGGATATGTACTCACAGAGAATTGATCCTTTATACAAAAAGATATTTCGGCAGTAACAACTCCCGAGATAGCTTTACGAGCTCTCAGTATTGAGGAATTTAAGCTGCAAAAATATCGAATTCTGCATCGTTTCTTAATTGTTCAGAAAAAGCAAGACGTGTTATACACAAGTATTTTTGAGGTCTCGTCGTCGAATTTTATTAAATTTCTTTTTCATGTCAGTTTTCTTGTTTTATCCTATCTTTCTAACTTTTTAAACCTTTCAGTTTCTGAAAATTTCCCCTCCCAATCTTATTTATTTTGTTTATAAATGTCTATCGACAGGCGCGTATCTAGGATTTTCAAAAGAGGGGGCAACTATTTTTTAGGGGTGACATTTTTGAAAATTAGGTTAATTGGTGCAAATATATAGCATTTTTACTCAAATGTCGAAATAGTAGAATGTACCCCTGAGAATTGTTACAATTCACAACACTCATGATAGAATCAAAGAAGGTTGGTAAAAGCATAGTTGGCATCTCTCCCATGATAGACATGATCACCCTCTGTCAGTCAAAGCCGATCAATAATGTTTTCACCATCGGTAAATGGGGTCAAAGGCTAATCAGACTAACCCCCGACAAGGGCAGAGACTGTGTAGGCTTTTCAGGGAAATATTGGACAATAATTGCAGAATTGTGGATGAAAAATAGGAAGATTTGTCATCAGACCCTAGATGAATGACCTTGGCTGCGCAACATTCATCGAAACAATGTTTCTTATTATGTCTGAATTTCTAAGAGCTGCAAAAAAGAAGCGTCATTTTTATTTATTTGCTTCCATTTCGTGAATCTATTTTTATCGTTCAGATTGGGTTCTGTAATAAGGTTTACAATTATGTTGTTTGAAAAAAACTAAGGAATGATTGGATAAAAGAATGCTCAACAATCTCATCAAAATATTTGATTAACGCCATTTAAATGGTTATTGCTTGTGGCATATTTTACAAAAATGACGACAGGAAAAGAACAAACAAACTTGAGTAATTATTGTCGATTAAATTGTTTTTTTTATACATTCCTGCTTATGCTTTTGACCCATAATCGCGTTATCGATTATTTGGGGTGTTTAAAAAAGACCCCTGTTTTAAACAAAAGGAGCTCAAACTTGTAAGTTTGTTGATAACACCATAGGTTAAAGCACTCATGTTTGGCTCATAAACTTGTTCAATTACCCTATATAATCAAACGTGTTACAGCATATCGGGCGAGATAGCCAGACAAGATATCACGACATTTCAAATTTCAGTGTCCTTGTATTGTCAGGGTAGATAATATAGTAGAGATGATGGGTTAAAAGTGTGAACAGTTTGGACCACAAACGATAAGATAAGTGGCCCTATAAGAGTTGATCTTTGCCCAGATACAGCAGGATACAGTGAGGTTCGATAGCCATTGATGATGACATTTATTATCTATAAGAGATGATGTAGGACTTTATAAGTGATGATATTAGGTTGGAGGTTAGACATGATTAAGCGTGTTGGAAATATGTTTGTATGTTTGAGTTCATAGATGTGTTGAAACTTAAAATCTTGGAATGGTAGAAATATATTAATTTAGACTAAACTAAATAAAATATGAAATATTATGCTCTGAACTGAAAGATCAATATCAGGATAATCAAAATAAAGCGAACTTAAACTATTTAAAAAAAACTTTGAATAGAACTGAACAATATTTTAGATTTTATGGAATTCTTTAAGGAATGGCGGTGGGTACAATGTTCGTTTGGATAAGACGCAGGAGTGTTGATTTAATGTAACCAAAAGTTCTGGGTTTAATCTACGCCGTCCGGAAAAAATCTGTAACGTTAAAACTCGTACGAAAATAAATGGAAAAGAAGTATAAAAACGCAATCAGGGCAAAACTAAGAAAACAAATCAAAACTGAAACTAACTAGATTTATAAACAAGCTTAAGTAGATTAGTGACCTTTATTTGGGCGAAATTTAGCATCAATGTTTTTTCTAAACACCTGTGTATAAGTGGGCATGTGAACATTCCCCTCCCCTCATTTGAGAACACAAATGCTATAAAATTGCACTCATTTAAATAATGTCGACCGCTTCACAAGCATTGATTTGGCACAACCCAAGGTTGCACCCTTCAAAACCCCGGCTACGCGCCTGAACTAGGTAAATAAAGTTGACTTTCTTCAATCTTATAGCTGATGTTTAAATTTGTACAGAAACCAAAAATTCCATGTAGAACCATTAGAAATTGTCTGATAATATTCAACATTCTATTTTTAAAACAAACGGCTTGATATAATATCAACATATGTTAACTCTCTATTCTATTTGACACATCCCCTTTGTGATGCACACTTCACCTATTTTATTTTATTTTTATTTTGCTTTTGTTTTTCAAGATATGGCATATTGGTATTTGCACTGTCTGCACTTCGATGCTTTCATGTTTTATATATCTTTTATTTTAAATTAATTCCTTTCATTTTTATTGTCCTTTGCTTTTAAATGTATTACATAATGATATTTATATTGTTTTTATCTGATGTATTAACACTTTTTCTGAATTAAAATTATCATTCCCTTTTCACTTTCTTTATCCGTTGTTTTTCCAGATATATCATAATGATATTTGCACAGTCTATATACGCATTCGTTTTTCAACGTGGGAAATTAAACTTGAACTTGATCCTTAAAGACTTGATGATATAATAACCTTTAAGAACTTCAAGAGTTATCCCTGAGGGTCCTGCACATCCCGGAACTTGTCAAGAGCATGCCATTGATAGCTGTCTTACTTTATATCTGATTCTGCCAAGAGAAGCATGCCGGAGCAGGACAAAGACATGTGGCCAGACAAAATAGAGGTTAACGTCTGACATATCTTGAAATCAGCACCTTGAAAACAATGTCGTTGTGCTTTTAGCCATCTTGAAATCTGCACCTTGAAAACAAGGCCATTGTGCTTTTTACCACGATAAGGGTACATAAAGCTTGCATGAACACAGTTGCACAACTTTGATGAACGAAACATCATTTGTTTCTTGTATACCAATGTTGTGAGACGGCCCTCATTAAAGCAGAGTAAGAGAATAAAAACAATTACATATGGTACTCGTTATGCAAATCAGCAGATCCCACGGCGATACCTTTCGATGCTTTTAACAGGAACCATTCCGATGCTTTTTATAATAAAAAAAAACTTTGTTCATTACTTATCGAAAAATAAATTAATGTAATCGATTATTTTTATTCTACCCATAGGAACTTGTCACTATTTAAAGTTGTTAACTTGTTACTGTTTATCGCAAAAGCAATTACGATACTACCCTTTTATGGCTTTACAACATTATTTAGGAAAAAAGATATATACAAGTTTTTTTATTGCATTTAGATATATGTATTCTGCAGTTAAGAGAGTCTTTGATTAATCAAATGCCTTGTTTCTAGAAAAGAACCTGGCATCGCCTACAATATGGTATCGGGGTTGGTTTGGCTTATTTGCACTCGTTACCTCGACCGTTTTATGCGTAATTATTACGCATGCGCTTAGGCTCCCACAGGATCAAGTTGTCTTGAGCCAAGTACAGAACTACTACATAATCAAAGGCTCCATTACAACCCTGTAATCTGTCAGACGTGAAATAACAGAGATGAAACCAATTCATTTATCGATGCATTATCAACATTCCCTCTTGTTTTGATAGAAACATCAAAGCCCTCATCAGACAGAAGTGTCTAATTGTGTCTATCAAAAGTCTGGCTAGATAACTCAAAACTCTGACAAGAAAACCCTAAAGTATTGACAGAAAAATCAAAAGTTCGTCGATACGATAGTCCAAAGTTTTGACCAAAATTGTTGACCAGATATCCAAATCTTTGACCAGATATCCAAAACTTTTACCAGATATCCAAATCTTTGACCAGATGTCCAAAACTTTAACCAGATATCCAAAACTTTGACCAGATATCAACAACTAACCCAAGAGTGCGATCAGATAAAGAAAAGCTGACCAAATTACGAAAAGTCTAAACCACATATCTCAAGAATGTGACCAGATAACCCAAACGTCTGACAAGAAAACCCAATAGTCTGACCAGTTGACCCCAAAAGTCTGACTAGATTACCCCAAAATCTGACCAGATATCCTTAGAATCTGAACAGATAACCGAGAATTTAACCAGATAGCTGAAGAAACTGACCACACAACCCAAAAGTCTGACCAGATATCCTAAAATTATGACCAGATAAACCAAAAGTCTGACCATATATCCCAATAATCTGACAAGATTAACCCAAAATACGACCAGACAACCCAAAAGTCTGTTCAGATATCCCCCGAATTATACCAGAGAACACAATTCTGAGCAGATATCCACAAAAGTAAACGAAATAGATTGAAGGTAATGGATTACAATAGTCGACATATCTGACAAAATAAGTGCACGAAACCAAAATAATGAGAAGTGGAATTCGAGATATCATCACCGCATCAATACTGCTTAAAGACAGGGTGTGAAATGCACCTCAACAATGTGGATTCTATCCCTAAGTTAAGTACCGTCTGTGTTATCGCAAGGTCTCTGTGTGTCAGATATAAAGGAAGCTTTCAACGTTGTCAAATTTGTGTCAGTTTGGGGGTGATAACAAACATGTATTTCACTCATTCCAGACAATGTCGCTGCCAGGAACAATGGCCAAGAACAATTCAAAATAAACACGACCTTGACTTCTAACTTGTCTGAAATTTGGTAATGAAATAGACGTAAAGCACAGTACCCGTTTACTATCACACATTTAATAACCAAAAGAATCATGACATTAAACGGATTGCGATATAAAGCGACTGACTGTCCTAATTGGGTGCATTTTATTACTCAAGTTTCAAAGATTTCTCACACAATCTCCAAACTGACTATAAAAACTAGTGTCGCGTAACCGGTAGTAGCCTAACTCGTGCGTGTTAGTAAGTCACCATCTGTTAGCTTCGTACACCTGTCTGTGATTCCGGCTATCAACCTATACAAAATCCTTGACATTAAAACAAATCAAAAGGCTGAGGTTGCTTTACGTTATTCTTTAGTCAAAAAGTGACTGGATATTGACCTTCGTATAGACGAAAGAAAGCATGAAAGAGTTAAACAATAACGCTAGAAAGTTTAGATCAATATCTCAAAGATAGAGAATAAAAGAGAGTGTGACTATTGCGCATGCGCACATGGCTAAACAGTGTAGGGTTGGCTTGAATATATATAATATATCGGAACAAATATCTGTATTTTATAAAATAAATTCCCATAAGTCATCAGACATTCTATATAATCAATTCCCAAAAGACATCATATATTTCTAAAAAAAAGCAATTCCCTAAAAGCATCAGATACTATTATAAAATCAATTCCCGAAAGACATCAGATATTTTTATTAAATCAATTCGCGAAAAACATCAGCTTTTTTTTTATTAAATCAATTCTCGTAAGTCATCGAATATTTTCTTATAATCAATTTCCAAATACATCCCATTTTGTATCAAATCAAATCCTAAAAGACATCAAATATTTTAGTCCTGTAAATCCATAAAAGGTGGAAAAACAAGTCTAGAGTGACTCATGATAGAAGACTCACTAATGACTGTCGTCCACTTAACAAGTCTCTTCAGTCACAACTACCCCGATGACGTCATTTCCGGAAGTCCACCACTTCATTTCCGCCGGATTTGCTGTCCACTGGAACTATTTTCGTTAGGGTCTTGCTTTCTCCTTACCCTTCAATCATTCAATCAATTTAAATATCCTCATCAACATTTTCCCTCAATCATGATTTCTCCAACTCAGATCAGCATAATTATGCTGTCTGCTGCGAGAGACTCTATTACATAGAAATAATCTTAGGCGAGTTGACTTTATATGCAACGTTATCAACCTTCAAATCGGAGACAATTACTGGTGTCACTATACGTCTTACTATACTATTTTAATCAAATAGATTTGAAGTTAAGGTTAATCATATACCAATCTTTCGTCATTAAATCGTTGATGAATATCTCGAACAGCCTCTCGGAATGTATTATGAATTTTCCCATCTTGAACGCTTTAAAAACAACAACCTTGGAATTCACTCCAATGTTACATACCTTCTGAAGATTGATAGTGGCTGCCCTTTTGGCAAATAGAGAAACTAATCATATGTTTAAAAAACAACATGAATTTGTTTTGTATAGCAGTTCTCTTACGCTAGCAGGCGCATAACCAGGATTTTGAAGGGGGGGGGGTACATTTAGTTGTGTCAAATCAGTGGTCGCAAAGCGGCCGACAATTTGAAAACCAGCTAGAAATTGTCAAATTTAGAGCATTTTAGACTCAAGTAGGAAAAAGTTACCCCTGGCTACGCGCCTGAACGCAAGTATCAGTCAACAAATAAAGTTGAGTACGTTTGAGCTAAAAGAAAACGAACGCACTGAACACTTTAAAGTTACATCTTCATTGATGTAGTGTGCCACAAAGTTGGTAGAGAAACTCAACCAGGACGTATTTACCATTCCTTGGTGATCACTCATAAATGTCTACAAAGTCATAGTGTTGAGCGAAGACTATGATTGAAGGCAATCATTTGTGTTTTTCCAGACACAGTAATTGAGAAAGCAAATTTAGATAATCGTAGTATTGACTCTATCTTAGTGCAAGGTGGACATAAAGTCACCGGGTTTGTTGAATTGTCCGCACTGAAAGGTCGAAAAACACGTAAGACAGCTTTGAACTTGAAGAAAAGTAGCCATAAGTGCAATTTACCTATTTTACGGAAAACCCAGATCAAAAGTTTGTGACTGGTTTGTTTATATCTGAAGTAGAACTTGTATTTGTATAACTGACTGACACCTGGCCATCATCTCTCTTATGTATATCTAGAGATAAAAAAACTCTGCTTCTTGGTGGAACCGAGAAGAAATTTCAAAGACTTTAGTCATGGAATCATTATTGATTTATCAGGCCTGAAAGAGGACCAAAGAGATGGGTTATAAGTATTTTTCTGAATGATGGATAAGAGAAAGACAGACAAATAGATGGAATAGAAAGGTAAAACACCTTTCGTTCCATCATAAGCATCAGCCAACCACGGCAGCAAAAGGAAAAGAAAAGATGAACACAGGGACCGAACAACCGAACTACCGAACGACCGAGCGACTGAACGACCGACCAACCGAGTGACATACAGACATACAACAGACAGACAGAAAGACACATAGACAGATAGATAGAGAGACAGGCAGGCAGACAAACAGACGGACAGACAGACAGAAAGACAGACAGACAGACCATAACCAGTATGCCAGATAGAAAGACACTCGCACAGAAAGACAGAAACTGTTAATAAATTTCAAATTGACATATTTAACTGACAAGGTGGGAAAACCCAAAAATTCCTGAAAAGATTTTTTATCCACTGGTTCGCACTAAAAAAATAATTGAAACCTTTCAGCACTCTTCAAGAACCACAACAGCACCCCTAGAACCCGCAGGCTACCAACACAGTCAGGTGCCATTTTTTCCAGGTTTTTTAACAGCCTTAGCTCTGTCTTGAAATAACTAAAAACGACCATGTTTTGACGGTAATTACTTCATCCCTGCTCTCTGTTTCCGTTGTTCCTGTCTAATTGTGCTAATTTTGTTAGTTTTTCTAATCTCCATCTCCTTATTACCTTGTCTTTATCATCCACTTCCAGACTCTTAATCCAATCCTCGCTCTTTCTCTTTTCCGTTATGATGGTAAATTTGATTTATTTTCACTTCTTATTCTCCCACAGCTCAGTCACTTAAGCCACATGATACAAGAAGACTAATCCTCTCACGTCTTCGACGTCATATCTAAGAAAACTTCCAAAGAGAAACGCCTACCTAATCCGATAAAACGTTTAATTCTAAAAAAAATACCATCTCTAATATGATAAGTCTGTATATTAACAACATTTATCGCTGACGTAGCATTTCAGTCTGCTCAAGTCTTCAAATGCATGTGTATTTTTTGTTCTAGTTTTCAAGTCACATCATAACATAGTATGTTATATTCAAGTTTGATACTTTTCCTCCATCTAACAACGTCTGCTCAGATGTATGGGTAGCGTTCCTTACATCCAATATGTGTCAGGCAGTGAGCTTAGATCATGCGCGTAGCCAGGGGCATGGCGATAGTGTTCATTGAATAGTTTGGTGCCCTAACCAACAGGTATAGATATTATGAGGCACTAATCTAATGTGTTAACCACTTGATTATCACCCCCCCCCTTCTGCTCTGAAAACTGATACATTAGCTACACATGGGTCCAAGGTGTTAAGGTGTAGAACATCTTTTGACATATATGACATGTATTGACTTAATGCTGTAAAAACGTTTCTTATTGCTTCACATACAATCATGCTTTCATGTTTTCGGTACAGAAAGTGGTGTTTGTATACTCTTTAATCTGCTGGCAAATCGGTAAAACAACATTTGCTTAAAGCTTTTTATCAAAGATTCGCACTAAAAAAGGTTGAAACCTTTTTGCACTCTTCAAGAAACTCAACAGCATTACTACTAGTCAGGTGCCATTGTTTCAAATTTTTGTCGATTTGTCCCCCCCCCCATTTGAAAATCGTTGATACGCTTCTGGTGACAAGTATATGTAGCACTTAATCTTATAATGTCTAAGAAAACCATCCCCGGTATAACCTTACATGTATCGGTAGACATGTTAAACCTTTATAAAAGCATTTTTATGAACTCTTAATCGAACATGACCCTAAATTGATCTAAGTGTTAAATGCCCTTTAAAATTACCCCTTAAATATCTTCATACACTGTGTGCTCGGATGTGGCTATACAATATTATTCAGTTTCCCCTTGTCTCTCGAATTAAAAGAAAATAAACAAGAAAACGACCGCCTAAAAGCCCCATGGCTATCACAAAATTCCCCCCATCTATCCTCCTCTTTCATTTTTCTATCTCATTATTTATTGTTTAAGAACGTCTGCAGTTAGTGATTTAAAATCAATAAGTTGTCAAGAGCCTTCACCGGATGGGACAGGGTTATTATATAAGCCAGAGAGGAAGTCTAGGCTAGAGAAGAAGCAACATTGACGTTTCATTGTCAACAATTTATCGACAATTTGTGTTTTTGTTCAAATATTCAAGAAAACAGCGTGAATGAAAGAAAACGCATTTCATTAAAATTGAATACTGGCTATGATATTTTAAGTGCGCTTCGATTATATTAATAGACTTGTCACTTGTCAAAATCAAAGGACTTCATTAACGCAGTGAACTCATCTTTGTAAGCATCTTGTTTTAAACATAGATAAAAAGTATGTACAGTCAAGCCTCCGTTATTCGAGACTAAAATATCTGGTATAGAGTGTAATGACCAGGCGCGTAGCCAGGATTTTGAAAGGGTGTGTGTGTGTTTGTGTGTTTGTGTGTGTGTGTGTGTGTGTGTGTGCGTGCGTGCGCGCGCGCGCGTGCGTGCGTGCGTGCATGCATGCATGCATGCAATGGGATTACAGCCACAGTTAAGCTGTTGGTGATAATCTGTTGAAGG
>JAUUEB010364429.1:0-12386 GCA_032362205.1 Clione limacina
CAGTTACAGGACTACTAGGCTTTTTAACTTTGTTATTTTTAGACGTAGAGGTGTCATCTTTTGATATGTTTTGCGCGTGAAAAAATTATGGAGGAATCTGAAATAAAAAGATTTTGGTCAAAATGTCAGTTACAGGAGTACTATTCAGAGGCGACAAAATGGACTTAGCTTTTTAAATTCTGACGCAGTGAGGATGCATGAGATGCAAAGAATCTACAAGCATGTGAAAGTATAAGTTAATTTGAACACTTTTTAAGGGATGGGTTCAGATTTTTGAAAATTTGATGCTCTATCAATTGAATTTTTTTTCAGGAAATAGTTTTTAACTGGCTTTTTTCCACTTTTTATTAAATTTTGTTCGTAACCTTTTTTGTATTTTAAAAGGAAACATAAAATAAGATATTCACTAGTTCCTTTGTTTCTGCCTTAGTTTATGCATTTTATGATTTATTTGAGAGACCAAAGTTCACATCAAAATTGATTTACGACTTAGCCAACAAAATGCTTTTGCAAAATTGTTTGTACATCTTCAGGCAATTATGAATTGAAACTAACAGAAATAAACATCTTTTTAATTACAGATCTTTATGAGAAGAATGTACATAAAGGATGAAAATGATTTAAGTTAGATGAATCTTTATTATGCCGTAATTTTTATATTTTATTTGTACAAACACAATTTTTGACATTTCAACGCGTGTCATTTCTATGGTCACATTAATAGCCTTCCTTGTTGAAAATTACTATGCATGTTTTGATTCTAAAAAGTCAAATGTTTCATTTCTTAAAATTTAGTTAGTTTTGGCAACATTTAACAAGAAGGCATTCAAACAAATTCTGCAAGTCGTTATGACTTGCAGAATTTGTTTGAATGCCTTCTTGTTGAACACAAATATATTGTTGGTAGTATACTTCTCTTATGTCATATGTTGTCAACTGTAACTATGGCAGTAAAAATATCTAGAGTACCTTCTGAAGTCGGGGGAGGGACGCACCAAATGTAAAAACATAAGAGTGTAAAGCAGTCGCCTTATGCAAAATCAGTCTTCTTGCTTTGTTCTTGACCAAGTTGATTCTGCCTGAGTTGAAGGCGGGCAATCGATACAAAGAAACACAAAAAATAACACACTAATATCAAACAATACCATTTATTTCTAAACAAGAGACATAGGTTATCATACGGTTGAGCTAGAAATACAAATCGATATGTTGAATTGTGGGACGGAGCGGCAGCAAAACTTCGTGCTCTCAACTTAGCCCATCGCAGAAAATCTACAAATTTCCAGTCTATTTTCAACCATCCAAGCTTCAATCAAGTCTTCAAATAGATAAACAGCAGCTATAAAGTCATCTTCGTAGGAATAAGTACACATTTAGATATACCTCTAATTTATGGCCTAGCTCCTTCCCCCCTTTACAATATTAGACTCGCCCAAAAAAACCGGTTTCCCGTTCGGGTCAAATACGCTGCTGTACATCAACCTCCTATGTAAACAAAATTTTCGCTGGCCGTCTCCAGTATTTATCCCTACATGAGAAATTGGATTCTTTTGATGTATGTATGTAAATTGACTTTTAAAGTACTCATTGCATATTCATGTCAATGATATTACCAATTTTAACTAAGTGGCTACGCTATCGATAACACAGACGACCGACACCAGTGTCACCTTGCTACACTGCATCATCCTGTAACGACGCCATCACAAGCCAAATTTGAAAACTTTCACAATATTTTTACTTCACGTCATCTTTTAAATATATTCAAATGTCAATGACCTCAATAGACCCAGCTTTCAAGTAACTATCACAGAGACAGTAGATCTGATCTATAACCTGTGTATCAGTAGATCTATCATTGCATCAGTCTCGACAAGAAAGCTACAGGCTACACTCAGTAAGGTCATTATTTGCCTTTTTATGAACATGTGATATCCTGCATTTTTTATATACTTCAAGATACTCTTTTTTAGAACAATCTACATATGTGTTATACACCTTTTACTATCCATAAATTTTTAATCATGTTTCATCATGCTGGTCCATGAAAGCTACAAACGTCAATATCTCAACATAATCACCTACGCCCCAGTCAGTACTCAGTACTACTATCTTTCGTCACTCAATACTCTACTGAAATTAATCCTACTGCCACTTCTGCACCCCCTGTTTCTTACGAGCGACGTTCCTTTATGACATAACTACAAGATCATCATAATCAAGTTCTCCATCTGCTACTTTAACTCCAGCTAAGCTCCACTGTCACTGTCGTCCCCTTTCGACACAACTGCTAGAACTACTTAACCAAGATGTCTGATGCCGAGCGGAGAGCATCCGATGGCTACGGACGCAGATCGTCAGGCCAAGGCCATGATACCCCAATCCAGCCTCGTCGATTCACCAGAAATATCAGTGCTTCAAAAATCACCACCACCACTGCCAGCTCTAAAATGGATCTTCAGCAAGCTGTAAAGAAAAAGCTTGCCTCGTGCAATCGCGAAGAACCTTTGCGTCTGCTTCAGACTGGCGGTGGCATAAGACTATTTTTTCAAACTGTTTTTTTTTAAATATTTAAGCAATCCATAGCAGCTGCTATTGAAAACCGCACCATCATCGCTTCCATCACGAAGAGACAAGACATCACCAACAAAATCTTCGCTACCACCTTAACTGTAAGTGACTCCTACACTCTCAACCTTTACATGAGCGGCTCCTCAGGCTTATTGAATGGTATAAATACAGACATGTTCCTGAATGATCATCTTCCAATCCTCCTCTCTTCTATAGCCGCCTCATTCCCTACCAGACAGTCCTTAATTATCTTAAACAGAGACATTGCATTTCTTATAGACAACTGGAAATCTGGTTTCCTGGCTGAAGGTAAGAGACACACTGTACAACAAGAAATTTCATATAGCACCTGCCACCACTGCGACACGCCAAACAGCGCCACCAGTTTCTCATGCATAAAATGCGGGCTCTCCACGCATAGAAAGTGTGCGGGTAGAAAGAAAGGCGAGAACCTGTGCTCTCCATGTGCAGATCCTGAAGTTTCGTTATTTTCAAAAACCCAAGGCTCACCAGCACCCTCTCCCTTTTCCTTCGCAGCTATCTCTACTACTCCTGAAACAGCCACTATCACCCCACAGCGACATGCTCCAGACGACTCAAATCGAGCCATAGAGTTCCCACCTACCAACAATGTACCCTCGCCCTCATCCTTAGCTGTCGTTTCAGCCACTCCTGATTCAGTTACGATCACCTCACAGCTAAATACTCCAGTTGACTCAAATTCTGCCATAGAGCTTCCATATACCACCAACAATGCCAATATAGACAATATTGTCAATAACCCTAATGTGACGTCTCTTTCGGCAACATCACCCCATCTACCACGTCCTTCACCCACTATAGAAGCCTTACAGAGATCTGAAAAGACACGCTCTGACGATGCCCACCGGAAGTTCTTGAATGACCAAGAGAGAAACCAGCTGAGGCTCACCAAATGGGAGGCCAGCTGCCTCAAGCGAGAAAAAGATATTGCTAAAAAGAGCATGGAGAATGAAATGAAAGCCACATATGTGAAGGGACTTGAGGATAAAATTAGATCCTTAAACACGCCAGTAGACCCCCATAAACATACTCTCAACCAGCACTCACCGAAAAAGCAGACTGAAAAAACTCCTCGTTTTACCTCCTCCCAACACCCACCTGAAACTCCTGATAATCGTCTCAACTTAGAACTACAAGTAATCTATGCCAAAATTGATCTGCTTAGACAGCAACCACAGCAATGTAAATGCCATCAGCAACAACAGCAACCCCAGATTATCATCTTCCCGCTAAACCCACAACCGGTGCTACAGATGCCTCACTACGGATTCCAGTACCCTCACATCTCTCCATATCAGCATTACCCTGCCCACTACCCTCCTGCCCCAGGTCCATCACTGCTCATCCCCCACTGCCACTACCCTCCTGCCCCTGGTCCACCGCTGCCCATGCCTCACGGCCAACTCCCTCCTGCCCCAGGCCCACCTCTACCCACGCCTTTCGGTCACTACCAAGCACCTCCGCCTTGTTATTATCAAGCACCTCCACCTGGGTACTATCAATCTCACCTGCACGGCTACTATCAAGCACCCCCGCCTGGTTACCTACAAGCAGCTCCAACTATGGCCCACAACCTCCCTCAGCAAAATCAGAGCTACATCCAGCCACCCCAGCCACAGCAGACAAGGAACCAGTTTAACCCAGCTCCACCTCCAGTACTGCAGACGCAGAGTTTTCCTCAACCACCTACCACGAATGTAAATGCTGTCCCGACACTGCCACCTCAAAGACTCAATCACCAGATAACTCCAGTGGCACTGACCAAAAACAGCCCGATAACGTCAAACTCAGTCCCCCATGCCCATCCACAACCCACTATCTCAACGACTCAAAACCTCACAATCGACACTTTCACCAAGATGGGAGACCACAGAGTGACACAACCAGCTCGTCACGCAGCCCCAGTCAACAGAAGTTCCCACTCCGCTGTCAACAGCACAACCAGAGCAGCAGACAAACCAACTCAACCTCACCCAGAAAACGATGCAGTATCAAAGTTGCCCTCAAACACCCTTTATCCTGATATCAGTGACCCAAAGTCTCCAGTCTCCACCCGTCATATCAGTCTGACGGTACGAGAAACCGGCAGTCAGGAATATTCGTTGTTTAACAATCAAAGCTGAAGGCCTCCGTAATAACATCCCATATATCCTCGAAATTTCAAAAGATACCGACATAATTCTTATTCAAGAGCACTGGCTTTTCAACTGTGAACAATTTAGAATTACTCAACTACTACCTGGATATTTACTCAAAGCCACCAGCGTAGATGATACCAACCACATTTCTGGCCACAACCTACCCAGAGGGTGGGGCGGCGTCGCAACTCTTTGGAGGACGGAACACAACAACATAATTAAACCCGTAGTGACTGCCAACCCCCGTATAGTGGCCATCACTATCAACAAACTGCTTTTACTCAACGTTTATATGCCATCCGGCAACGATAAAGCCAAGAAAATCGAATATCTAGACACAATAGAGGAAATTGACAACATCATCAAACGCCACAATGGTTTCGACATCACCCTAGCGGGAGACTTCAACATGGACCTTAGCAAGCAAAACTACGTGAACGATCAAAGAAGGTGCAGGCTGGCCAGCTTGATGAAAGACTTTTCTATGACAAATACTACCCCTGGGGCTATCACCATGACAACCCACAGCGGTGCCCACACATCAGCAATTGACATGGTCCTAACCAGTAGGCCGGAAGAATGCAAGTCTAAAGTCTATGACAAAGTAGCCTGGAACACATCCTGCCACACGCCTATCCGTTTTTCGATGATCGTCCACAATCTAGTAAAGAATAGACCTGCCAAGCCCCCCAGACATAACCCATCCCTTCAGCCAATCTGGAATACTTTGGACATCTCTGCTTACAACATGCATATACAAAAGCAAGCTGAAGCCCTGAATCTGGAGCTGATTCACCCACACAAAGCAGCGGAGATTGTGGTCCAGATCGTAAAGATGGCGACTGTCGAAGCGACGGAGTACAAGATGTCCAGCGGCCAAAAGCCTCATAAATACACATTCAACACATCAATTATAGAAGCCATAAAGAAGTCCAGACATATCCACCACCTATGGAAGGAAACGGGCAGGCCTGAAACACCACACCCCCTCTCCATTGCCAGAAATAAGTCACCCAGAGCTGTGATGAGCGCTGTTCGATGCTTCAATATCCAACAAAGGGAATCCAAGTATAGGGCCATTATGATGTCTAATAATGGTGACCAAAAGCTGTTCCATAAGCTAATCAAAGAATGTCAGTCGACAGACAATATCAATACAACTTTCATGGTAGATGGTTCCTTGGTCTCTGATCCTGGCGACGCAAGAAAGGCCTGGACGAAGCACTTCAGTGGACTTGCCACACCGGAGAACAGGCCAGAGATGAACGAGAAGGTATTGGAAAGTGCAAAAGCAGATATCCCAGTTATACTTGAAATCTGCAGAAACACACCACAGTCTACTCAATTCACTACAGAAGACGTTTCCTGTGCCATACTCGACCTGAACAGAGGAAAATCGCCAGACTTGGAGGGCTTAAGGGCTGAACATTTCTACGCAGGGGAGACTTCACTTCCTGACATATTGACTCCTATACTCAACAGCATTATGACGCACGGGGTGTCCACTGGGATGAAAACAGGCAAAAAGATAGCAATTCCAAAAAAGGGTAAAAACCATAACCTAATGTCCAACTACAGAGGCATTTACCATCAGCTCCACCTTAGGGAAGATCTTTGAAAAACTTAAATTAAAAAAGACAGACCTCCAGCCCTTCTCATCCCTTCAATTCGGCTTTACAGAGGGCACCTCCCCGCTCATGGCAGCTCTGTGCCTCACTGAAATACTGTATGACGCCAAGTCCAACGGCCACAATCTTCTAGTTGCTACTTTGGACACACAAAAAGCTTTTGACGTTGTCTCGCATCCCATTATGCTGAGAGAGTTGTGGAGGAAGGGCGCCAGTCCGGACATGTGGAAGGCGATATATGACCTCTATGAAAACAACACAGAACGTGTTCTCTGGGATGGAAAGCTCGGCCAGTCATACGACGTCTGTCAAGGTGTGGGCCAAGGTCGCATTCTTTCCCCAACACTATACAAAGTCTTCATGGACAGTGTCTTGGAGTCCCTCGCTGCCACGGGTAGTGGATACTATATAGGCGGCTGCTTCTTGAGAACCCCTACAGTGGCAGATGACGTCATGTTGATAGAAACAGCCAGCATAGACTTCCAGCGCCTTCTTGATTCAGCCCACACAAGCTCGACTGACAAGAGATATATCATCCACCCAGTAAAAAGCGAGATTGCCTCCAGAAACGGAATCCCAGTGAAAGCATCTCTAGGTTCATCTGTTGTTCCATACGTTGAGGCGGTTACTCACTTAGGTATGTCTAGGAATCTGGTGAACAACAATGACAACATCGAAAACAGAACAAAACAGGCTCTTAACACTCTATACGCCCTTATCCCGTCTGGGCTACACGGTGAGAACGGAATTTCACCATTCGCTTCAAGGAAGGTCATGATATCTTATGTTATCCTTCGCCTGTTGTACGGTCTAGAGGTTCTCGTGCTCACAAAGACTCACATTGCAACCCTAGAAAGGACTTACTGCGGTATGCTGCGCAAGCTGCTCTCCCTACGAGAAGGAACCGCTTCCACAGCTGTGTACCTAATAATGGGGCTACCTCCGCTGGAACCTGAGTACCACCTAAGACTCTTGTCAATGTTTGGCTCCATCACACGTATGCCACTGAACTCTCCAATGCGCAGCTTAGCGATGAGACAGTTTTCATCAGAAACAGTCACATCTGGATGGTTCAGATCTGTCACAAAGGTAGCTGCAAAGTATGATATCGAAATCATCCTGTTGTCTTCTCTGCTAGCCCCCTGGAAGAAAGAAGTATGGAAATCCTTCTGCAAAGAAATTGAACTGTCTGCCTGGCTACAGGAGCTGAAAGAGAAAGCCAAAGCCAAATCATCGATGTCACTAATGGATCTCCAGCATGTGTCGTTCAGAGCGCCTCACCATCTGTGGCAGAATAGGGGAACCTCATCGAGGCTCAGAGTCGCAGCTAGCTACAGGGCTAAATACATCTCAGGTTCCTACATTCTACAAAGCAACCGGGCAAAATTCAACCAGTTCACAGTGAACCCTACATGTCTTTTGTGCAAGGTCAACGCAGAAAATATGACTCATTTTCTTCTTGTGTGTCCCAAGCTTGAGCACACACGAAAGAGACACATGAAAAACATAAAAACATACTTACACAAACTACACTTAGACAACCCTACTGACAATGACAATCTCTTGCATTTCATACTGAATTGTGGTACTTCAAATTCCTGCAAGTTGTGCGCTACCCACAAAGACAATCCCGGTACTCTTGCTCACAATCAGCCCCTTTCGAAAAACTTCTCAGTCAATTTTAGACAATGTAGCTACAATGGCCATAAATTATGTATGTGTACAAAATTGAATAATGCTGTTAATGTCTTTTGTATTGATATGCACAACGTCCGATCTACAGCCATAAACTGTGGGTTTGAAGGCTCCTGAATGACCTGTGACCAGTACCCATTCCAGAGGAGGAAATAACTCAAGAAGAAGACGAAGACAGGCAGAACTAAATGAGATATGAAATGAACGGTTACGCGTTTAAGTGTGTCTTTACATTTCTGGATACGTTTTTTCTGTGCATGTGTCTATGAGTGTGTCTGTATGTGTGTCTGTGGATGTGTCTGTAGATGTGTCTACGTGTGCGTCTGTGGATGTGTCTGTAGATGTGTCTGTATTCGTGTCTGTACGTGTGGGACGACATGAGATAAATTAATTTACATTTGGAAAACTGGACATCAATGCAGTTACGCATCGATCATCGTAAACAAACTGTGACCTGTAAAGGGCTTATTTAGCTCTTCAGAAAGTAACCACACTTGCAACAATTTTGTGTCGATAATGTCAGTAAGATATCTAGACATCGTTAGTGACGTTGAAATTTGAATGCTCATGCGACAAAATGTTTTTTAGGAAAAGCTTGTAAACTTTCGTTTCAATGGTGACGTAATATGTTTAAAGAAGTTTTTCTTTCACAGATTTATTTGAAGGAACTCAAAATCCTGACTTAAAAGAATTGTACCAACAAATGCGATTAGTTTAAGGTCAGAAAGTAATATCCCTTTTCTTTCTAAACACTGTGTCAGAATTCATATGTTATCATAGACACCTCGAAATAAGAATTCCATAAAGACACGACGTCTAGTCTATGCAACAGCTCCACTAAATTGATGTACTTAATTATCAGGATTACTGAGATCGATCAAGTCCAACATCCAATACTTCTCCACGTGACTTTATTGATGTTCTGGGTACTTCCGGAAAACGCTCATCTCACACGACATATTCGCTACTGTATTGATTGGTAAGGAAGACATCCAATACGTCAGATACGGTTGCCGAAAAGCATACTAACGTATATAAGTAGAACATTTAAACATACTGGACTCACTCACGCAAGACGGGAAAACGCAACGACGGCTGTTCAATTTTTAATCTTAAATAACGCAAAAATTAGGCTTTAAATCAAAATATATATATATCGTTACACGATCCTCAACACACGAAACTTTAAGAAAATTAACCTATGTCGATCTAAAACTTGCAAAAAAAATATGTATAGACCCTCCGTTTTTAATTTTCCTAGCTCCATTATATATACTAGTAGATTCCCCGTTCTCCGAACGTGAAAGACAGATTTTAGACAGACAAAAAAGATAATGAAGAACAATAACAAAAATTCTCCCAACGTTGTGCTCGAACCCACGATCCTGAGATCAAGAGTCTCGTGCTCTACTGACTCACAGGTAAACGCAGGACGGGAACACGCAAAGACGACGGCTCAATTTTTTAATCTTCAACAACGCATACATTAGTCTTTAAATCAAAAACTAAATATCGCTACACGATCCGCAACACATGAAACTATAAGAAAAGTATCACTTATCAATCTAAAACTTCCTAGGAATAATGTTTATAGACCCTCCGTTTTTAACTTTCCTTGCTCCATTATAATAAGATATATAAGTCATGCTTAATGATGTTACCTGGAATGAAGTAACAAAATGCTTCACTGAACCTGCTAATGCAATTATCTTGAAGCAAACAAAGAAGGTCAAACAGATATGGATGACGGAAGAAATCCTTACTATGATGGACGAAAGAAGGCACCTGAAAAGAAATGAAGAGGATTACAAGAACATGAACAAACGAATCAAAGAAAAGTGTAATGAAGCAAAAGAAGAATGGCTCAAAAAACAATGTGAGCAAATTGATAATTTGAAGCACATCAACTAAAAACTTTTCTACTCACCCTTGAAAGATATATGTGGCAAGAATAGATCAGTAAAAGGCAATTGCATCACAGATAAAGAAGGAAATATCCCCATGGTAAAGAAAGATATTCTGGAAAGATGGGTCGAATATGTCAGCAACCTGTATGCTGACCAACAAAGAAACAATAGCCCATATGGCCCCCATCGAGACATACGTGGACCTGAGATACTGAAAGATGAAGTTGAGGCAGCTATCAAAGATATAAAAAAGGGAAACGCTCTTGGAGCAGACAGAATAGCCATAAAAATGATTATGGCATTGGGAGAGTTTGGTCTGGATATCGTCACAAAGCACAATACAATTATATACAACTCAGGGACCTTACCTGAAGAACTGGGCTTATCAATATTCATATCACAACCATTTGGTTGTAAAATAATTAACAAATAATGTTACTTCTATCTCAAATTAAACATAAATAATTGTTAGTGTAAAATACCTCTAAAAGCAGATGACCTCAATGTTCCACAAAAAGGAAAGTGAATTCATAAGCTACAGGGTTTTTATTAAACTTTTAAGGCAGTTCTTTCTGTTTCTATCATTAACCATGATATGTGCGTGATGTATGCGATCAATGCAATATTTAATCATTGCCACGACTAATTTTGTATTTTATGTATATACATCTGAACATTTTTATTGCCTCGGTCAATGCATATTCATTGCCTGCATCGGACCTCACAGACTATGTATACAAACAGTTTATTATATACCCAAGCAACAGAAGAAACATTACTATATGAGTGAACTCATTTGCATATTAAAAATAATATTTATTCCTTATAGTATAAATATGCCATATTAGTTTACTTCTCATCATTTTAAAAACATTTGGTATAAATGAAATCACTATGAAGATGGCATTAATTGTTTTGTGATTACAAAAATTAAAAAACGGTGAAAAACTACACTTATTCTTTTTTATATTGATTTTATATTTTTCTTGATTAATTGCAGTAATGATAAAGTAACGCCCCCTTTTATACAACTACATGTATTAGCAATGGTAGTGACGGGGCTATCAATAATGTTATTAATATATCAATACAGTAGACATCACTTAAATAAGATGGGATAAGATAACATGAGTTTAGTGTTGTATACGATATACATATCAAGGTTAGATAAATCCAATGTGATATGCAGACTACCTTCACATATAAATGTGTATGCAGATGAATACAAAAAGCGCTTAAGATTCTACCTCAAAAGCTTAAATATAACCAGTTATATTAAATATATAGTATATATATATATATATTAATCCAAAATGACCTTGACCAATTAAATGTCCTTGAAACCAAAATATGACCCCAGAAATTAAAACCTCATATAAATAAACGTTTTCGAATGTGGTATCATATGGCTATATACTAAGATCGTGGACCGAAATTGGACGGTGGGCTTCTTGAGTTTATGCTATAACTGGAGTTGCCCAATTTTTGTAAAGACAACGTTGTATCACTCCATGGACCTTTCTTAACAAGAATAAACACAAAAACAACTAGCATTAAACCGCTAGGCTGTTTTTGATAATTGCAGGAAGAGCTTAACATATTAAAAAACTTTAAATACCCCTAACATTTCAAACATTACACCAGGGAAAGTGTTTTCCTTTATAAGTAAAATATAAAAATACCAAGAGAATCCTAGAAAATAAAAATAGAATTAGAAATTTAAATTAACTATTTACAAAATCACAATAAATTTTATGTTTAATACTGAGTCAGCTATTAAATATCGGGTGTTCAAAAAAATTAACCGTAATCAGTGGTATGTTAAGTCAATAAATAATATACATACAGCTGCAGACATAATTTTTCGTACACAGATGCTTAATGGTGTCAAATTTGGTCGTATGAAATTCTTGCAAAATATCTTCAAAAGTATGATCACTGCAACGAAAC
This sequence comes from Clione limacina, assembly GCA_032362205.1. NCBI lineage: Eukaryota > Metazoa > Mollusca > Gastropoda > Pteropoda > Clionidae > Clione > Clione limacina. The sequence goes on from JAUUEB010364429.1 coordinate 11,932, forward strand.
AAAATATGTTGACCTAAAACAGCAATACCATTAGATTTCAAGGGAAATATAGGTTTTTTTTACCTCCTGGTCAGCCAAACTGATGTCAATCGATATAATATGTTTGACCCAAAATGTATTTCATCTCTTAACCAAATTTTCATAACCATGGGACAATTTGTCTACTTCCGGTACAGGTTTTAGTAACCTCCAAATTTTAGCTGTTTTCATACTCTGTTAGCAACCGTGACTCCGCAATGTCCAAATTAAAGCTTAATCCGCAATTTTGTTTTTAGATATGGAATGATATTCAAATTACTACATGTATACCAAAAATCAGCAAAATACATTTTGATATAGTCAGTGATCGGAATTACTCGGGGCAGAGTAGCGGGAGTAATACTCCCGTCGGCTGAGCCGCTACTTTACTCGGGGCTTCTCAGTCCGCTACTCTACTCAGTAATTACTCAAGAAAG
>JAUUEB010364540.1:0-12386 GCA_032362205.1 Clione limacina
ACTCTATACTAGGGGCAGGAAAGTCGAGGAGGGTGAAACTAAAAGCATGTGTGTTATTATCTTTTCTGATCCGTGTTATTTGTAAACACGGTAAAATCGTGTTGCTTTGTTGGTGTATATGTCCATGACTTAAGCAAACAAACATTTGTATCTGGTGAGGCTTGCGCTTAATCAAACAAACATTAAATAAGGATAAAATCCGATATCAGTTAAGTCGTTAACCAAAGATTTATCCTCAAATTTTGTAGCCAACAGTTATATCTATGACTCTAGCTCGACAATGCCTCCATGATACTAGTTGTCAAGAACCTCAATGATTTTGACGATATATGTGAAAATTTTATGTACTTAACAGATTGTGTTTTGTCTAACGAAGAAAAATCAAAGTGCTACTACGCAAATGACATATTTGAGGGGAAAATGTGATCAAATACGGGCAAATCGTAATTTTAGCTTCCCCAAAATCCTAAAACGAACTCTAGCTTTTAATCAATACCTATCCAAACGTAACCTCAATCAGCTGAAAACCCCAACCTAATCAAAACACTAGCTACATCACTTGCTTGTGTCCTGACAACTTTGATTTCAAACTTTACTTCAATTATGAAAATAACTGTGATCGTCAACTTCGTCTCTAGGTTTGGTGATGGCAGTCATTGACCATGAATATGTCAAGTTGAGACTTCTCTATTGAAGAAACTTTACAAGAAGATTGAGCTTTACGAGATCAGGGTATAACTTTGACATAATGCATTGACTTAAACTCTCATGGATTAAGATAACTAGGCGTTGGTTTAGAATCCTGTTTATATCAATTAAATTAAGAATGTGTCTTATGCTAGAAGGAAAAGATAGAAAAGGCTATTTAATAGTATAAAACCATACACAATGTGTACTAATATAACATAACTCTTTGTTGTATTAACATGTTTATAGCTACTCTATGAACATTGTTATTAAATAATTTTGCAACCATGGCATCTTATCCCTGGATCCCCAGGTGTTGAAATGCATAGGTTGAAGTTGCTGTTTTTTCGAATATTAAGTTATGTTGCTTCTTATAGAACAGGCATACGTAAATTTATCTTATTTAGCCATCATCTGCTGCAAAACTTAGTTCGTCATTTTCACTCAACGCACTTATTTTATTTCAATCTGCGCACGGATATTAGATCTGAAATAAGGTAAACTTAGTTTGTGAGTAATCTCCTTAAGCCGAAAAAGGTATCTGGTCATGTTAAGAGACAAAATTTATCATATCACATTTACCAAGAAAATGTAATGCAGTTTTAGCACGAAGCTTAGCCTATAACATTATGAAAATGACTCAGCTTAAAAAAAATTCAATCCCTTGTTAACTTTTTGTAATGAAAATACATTTCTACAGAACTCGTTCTACTTTCTTGATCGTAAAATTATGGACTTATTTTTTCGTAGGTTTTAAACATAAACACAAAATAGTTATAAATTCAGATTTATATTTGAACATTTATGATTATGATTAATAAATGAATATGATATCAAATCTTCTAAAATGTGATTTCAGTGTGCGGTTAGTACTGTATCATTCTTATATTCAAACTAAACATTGATGCAGACCATTGGTACTTTATATTTTAATGAATTCCACTTACATGCTCTTAATGTGGTATCCGTCATTGTTAGTTCACGTGACTAAGAATCAGAGTGTCACAGGTTCAATGACTTACGAATATTTACATTTTGTCAAGGCAAAACACACATTGCGTCATCTCACGAAGGTGGGAATAGGTAAATGAATTACAAAGGACAAGCCCCACTTTACATACTGTCAGTCTTAACACCAAAAGATAAAACTATTGCAAACTATTATCTTGTTTTGGGTAATGGGTCCTTTTACATTAACAAACACAATCATCATTCAATGGGAACATTTTGGAATTATAGCAACATTCTGAATATCGTGTTTAAAAAGTTTTTTTTCAGAATATTACAGACCTAAAAGTTTTTTTAGAACATAAGTCTTTATTTATTGTAAAATCCCAATACTATTTGATATTTTTGAATCTAGTCCTTGAAAAGTCTGACGATTTGTCGGTTCATTATTTAGGCATTGGACGGTGAAGGAAACAGCATGCCTCTTCGTATTTATTCAGGGTAAAGTAAGACTGATACTAACAATCGTCACATAGTCAAGACCATTAGCTATGTAGGGACTATCAGTGACATTAAAAGACGCATCATTAGGAGTGGGAATGGGGATGTCCGCTCTTGGACCCAGAGTGATAGAAATATCAGAGTAAACCTGTATAGACAACTTTTCCATCCCCTCTTATATAAAAGTCATATAATCTAGTTGTCTTGAGTTGAAGAGAGGATGGAAATATAATGTTTTGGCATTTGCTAAACTTATGCTGTAGTTCTGTCAATGATACTCAGCAATCGTTAAAAAATAATAATATAATTAAAAAAGATTTTTGAAAAAAATAAAATTAGATATGAAAAGAATGACTTAAGTGATAAGAAACAAAACTCATTTGAAAGGGTATCATAAACGGCGTGTCTATTTCGCTTGAAATATAGACCCCATGGCATTATGTTAAAGTAAAGAACAAATTTCTTAATAATATTAAACAAATATCATTACTTAAAAGCTGCCCACCCCGGGGAAAACCTGTGGTTTTAAAGAAGAATAAGTCTACGCAGACTCAATAGAAACATCTTGGCACGCTTCAGACGATGAACTATCTTTTTCTGAAAGTAGATATTGGATCAAAAGTGAGTGATATATACACGACTATAAATAGCAATGTTGGACGAAGTAATAAAAATATTGTTAACCCTAAAATCCCCAACACGTTATGAGATCTTGGATACAATCAGGAGCAGTACTTGGCAATTGGTCGTGAATATATAAGTTACATTTGATATATCTTACGCCTGATCACTCAATGTGGTAAAAAATTATCGTGTCATATAACAACATTTTTAAATTAAGAAAATCTTTGAACATTTCATATAGCTTTCTGTGGCAGACTTTCTCAAAACATCTTTTCTGCATTAAAAAAGGCCCGGTCATACTTTCAACGTAACAACCGGTGATATAGGTAGGACTTTCATTTTCCAAGCTCACGGTATTACCATTTTAAAAACCGAATAAACTGCCTTTGGTTTAAAGAGTGCAAAATGGTGAACAATAAATTATACACACATGTATAGGAATTAAATGAAAAGCATATGTCTAGATGACTTATCCATACTAAATTGACATATTCTAACGATAGTAAAATTGACAAAATGCCTTAAACTGTTAGCTTTAGAAGGAAGCTCGAGAACGCGTTGTTCTCGACACCAAGAATTTGTGTATAGTATATGACGCTGCTCGTGTGTCTGTCTGTGTGTGTATGTGGCCACGACAACGCAAGAAATATACCACGCATTGCCGTAAATATTCTACAATGTTGTAAATCAACACGATGAAGACGCCTATTCAATCCTAGCAATATCCGTAAACAATTAACAGAGTTATGTAATTACAAGTAATTAACACAGAATTATAGAGACTCGATTGTCTCCATCACTGTGTAACAAATTTCTTGTTCCGTGTTCAATACCGGTGCTAGTGCGCCACTTGTCGCGCGGAACTGTGTATTGTGTTCCTTTGCGTTGCGTTGCGTTGCGTTGCGTTGCGCACCACACGATCTTTTCATGAATCGTTTAAAGCTTATTATTGATTGAAATCCAAACATGAATTTAATTTTCTCAATGTATTTCAATATTTGTAAGTAATGCTGACAGGGTACAATAAGGAAATTTTATATTTTACATGGTCTCGAGTTTGTATTCTATCTGAGTACTCATGTTCCTAGTTTTGAAAGCAATGTCGTGCAGTAATGATATAACAGCTTGTAGTTAACATCAAAATCGAAAAATGATAACTCTGTCAACAAGGAAAAAAGCTCTACGAAAACTGATAAAAATATAAACCCAATTCGTCTTTCTAGCGTCTTCAAGATTTGACAATAGATGTTTAAAAGAGATGTATTTGTTTGACATACAAGCGCATATAATTAGTGGGTTTTTGATACCTTATAAAATTATATACATTATCCTATAAAACAATCTTTGAAAAAAACATACCTAAAAGAAAGTGACGATAGAACGATTTGTTTACTTCCGGGTAAGGTTTTGTAAGTCCCTGTACTTATCTTCATAAAAGGAAGGACGTCTAAATATGGAATGACTATCAACATTTCGTTTTTTGTCAAATTCGTCCGGATTCCCTTTGAAATAAAATAATACTTTGAAAGGGGAGAAATGATAATATTACTTAAAAATCCCTTTCATAATCAGACGCTAATTACGATATTTTTATGTTTTAAGAAAGACAATTTCATTACTTTTTATTTGAGACCAATTAGGTTCCTCTAGCACTTTTGGTTTTCAGGAATAAGTCAATTTAGCAAAAAATACGCACATGCTCGGAAATAGGGGATTGCTGTAGAAATGGGGCTATTACCCCCTCCCTCCCCCTGCAAACCAAAATCTTTTTTAGGAACTACTCATTCCGGACCCTTAGGGACCCATACAACAATATTCAATAGGCTTGAAATGCGACTGGGGGCATGGCTTTGGGGTCTGGGTGCCGGACTAAGTGCCTACTTATGGTCAACATATCAAAACGTATCAGAAGGAATCTGGAGTAGTCGCAAATGAAAGCTTTAATTAGGATAATTATTTCCCGAGTTATGGGTCCATCTTGACCAGTGAAATCTTTAAAAAGTATGTCATCGAAATAAAAAAGGTCGTATCTAAACAAGTAGGTATTGATAAAATAAATAATCGACACTATCTGATGAAACGATTTCGTTGAATATGGGTGACTTTCACGTTAGTATTTGGCCACCTACTGAGTTAAGTGATCACCAGTATATACTGAAAAGTAATTAATAGCTGTCCTTTGCTGACAATGGCTTTGCTGTATTTAAAAGAAGAAAAATCAAACTATTTTAATAATGATATTTGTGTTGCCAAAAAACACAATATGATGTGTAACGAGTCGTTTCTAAGATCCACTATTGACTTTACCATTATCACATTTGTGTTGATGACGCTTAGTACGTTCCTCACACATCTTTTTAACATGTCAGCACTATCTAAATCGATGGATAAGTGTTAGATTACTCGTTAAAAGTTAAACGGTAAAGTCCTCCAAAGACACAATCAATTGTTTTTAAATGTGGTAAACCGTTGAAGAATCCGTGAGAGCCCACTAATAGAAACACGAGGATGTGATAGAGGTTTTGATTCGTTCTCTAATAGACAGGCTTCAGAGTCAACAAAGGAACAAGTAAATAAACACAATTTGTTGTAAATGGTTGCTATGTGATGTACTCAGAGACTAAGACTAATTTCCAATCAATCTCCTCGCCAACGCATACTCATATAACCTGTTACACCGGATTAAATTTTGTGAAATGTAATTTCATATTCCTTCAACTGATACTGAAAAACAATTTTCAGTAGACTGTGATGGTCAATTTCAATAAGATTTAATTCAACCCCATTCTAATAAGAAAACCAATTATTCTTTGCTTAACAGGTAATCCTAATGAATAATTAATTTCAGATTGAAAAAAATATATCTTCTGGTCTTTAGGACAGTTTTTTAGGCTAGTGGTCTTTAAAGAAATTTCGACTGTACTCCCTAAATCACAATACCTTCCTATTTTAGATAATGATAAATTGAGCAGCGCTGAAGCCCACACCTAAGTATAAATAACTGAGTACCTTCTGAAGCCGGATTTTTGCAATTGCTTTGATAAAGGGAGCACCACATTTTCAAAAATCAATTACTGCATAAATCTGTTTTTGCTAATAAAAAAAAAAACAATTTACTAAAGTAACTGATAACTTTAAAACAAAATGATCCAAAAAACAAAAATAAAAATTCAATATCGATATTTCTTGTCCGTTTTAAATGTTGATGCAGGTCATTTTCTTGTTTATCCTTAAAGGTTTTTCGATTTGTATTCTGGTACTTTCCTTATGTCCCTTGAATTGTATGTACAAACGTACATTTTAATTGCCTGTTTGAAGTATATATCTTTTATTTTTTTAATATGAAATTGTTGTTTCTGGCCTTTCGAACTACCATTCAGGCGCAAATCAGTATTTTGAAATGGGAGGGACAACATTGGATATAATCAAACCAATTTTTGAAATTGGTTTAAAATGATGCACATTTAAAGCATTTAAGAGCATATTATCAAAGCATAGCCGCGAAGCGTGTGACATTTCTGATATTGGTTAAACATTTTGCAAATTAACAACATTTTTTTTTTATCTCAAATGGGGGGGGGGCTTTCTCTATATCCCCCTGGCTACGCGCCTGCTACCATTTACAGTAATTACGACTATTTTACTGGTAGTTACATATCTGACAAGGTAACTTGATGCGATCTCAATCCTAATTTGAAAATGAATACTCAAATCATTCACGACAACCTTGCTGTCGTGTGCTTGTTGTGGTCACTTGCATAAATTATCGCAGTTGTTACATAATTTCATTTGACATTTGTTAAAAAACAATCAAGCCACTTATCCCCTATCCCTAACGAGGCGTTGTTTGTTGTACCTGTTATTCTAAACTAGCGAATTCGTCACTTCGGCGTTACCCGACATCCTCTTTAAATTAGCTCAAGTGAAGACGAAGAAGAAGATATTTTTTATTCCCCACTGAGGTTCCAATGCATAAGTGCTGTAAAAAATGGCCAACATGCAAAACTCAGGCGCTTTGCGCCACAGTTTGAATAAGTAGATGAAGAAGCAGTGTCAAAATGGTAATATCTCCATATGATTTTAATGCCTGAATGTTATCAAGAAGGGTCTCATATAAAAACTCAATATCCCATCAGTATTGAAAGTCTGAGTAAACTCCTGTATTCAACCAACAGAAAAAAACAAGTGCCAGGCGCAATCGGTATTACCACTTTGCGCAAAATACATCCATTTGAATTGAGATGCAAGCATACAATTCAGTGTATATTGTTATAGATAGTGTTCGAAGAAAGCCTTTGGTATGTAATTTCTAACGTGTTAAAAGCTCAGCCAAGTTCACCTATAAAAACACAGGTATTTTCGTTTCAGGCGCGTAGCCAGAATTTTGAAAGAGGGGGGGGGGGGTAACCATGGATATTATCAAAATTCGAAATCAATTCATAAAATGTCTCTGTGTCTGTCTGTCTGTCTGTCTGTCTGTCTGTCTGTCTGTCTGTCTGTCTGTCTGTCTGTCTGTCTGTCTGTCTGTCCGTCTGTCTGTCTGTCTGTCTTTCTTTATGCATTTCTTATTTCTGTTTATCTTTCTTGTTTGCTCATTTGCTTTCTTTATTCAAAGTTCTCAAATCAGTGCTATAAATAAGATAACAATGCAACGTTGTTTGTAAGATTGTTCTTTCGAATCGGCTGCTCTCAAACAGTGGTTCAGCTAAGACAAAGACTGTTAACTTTGATTTGATGGCCAACTTTACAAAGGATGAAGGTGAATGAGGAATACAGATCTTGTGTGTCTGTCTACGATCTGCATATTCCGACGATTAACGAAGTTTGTCATCTATTTGTCAGGTATCAAAAAGAGCATCTTCTTTTTGACAATCTAACAGGAGGAGGATAAACAGTTGGCTTAGAGGGTCAGCAGGGAGCAGCAGGGAATCACACACATCTAATCGCACGTGTGACGCCATTGAGTTCTAATCAACAAGCAGTCAAGCATTACAATGAGCATGTTCTTTCAATAATATTTTTTGAAGTTTGCACGCGTCTTGTGCCATAACCAAACTAGAGACGAGTGGTCCAGACGACCCAGACGTGACCGTGCAAAGGTGGACATAATAGAGACGATATGATATTCTAATTTTCCACCTCTTCAAAATTAAGTTGCCTATTTGTGATGAGTTGTGAATAGAGAAAATCCGGACTTAGAAAGACGGTTACAATATAGGAGATAAGAGGATTAACTGTAATATTTTACACGTGTGTCAAATGTCAGTGTGCATTTGATAAGCGAGGCGGTATTGTGTACCACGTTAGGATATATGATTGGGCGTAACTGTATGCATATCACATTTCAAATCTTCGTCGGCGGAACTGATATATATGGAGATTAGATCATGAACAAACAAAAGTTGCTGTTGACACATTAAGTGTAATTCTTTCAGGCATGTCTCAAATTCTTCAGATGCAGACTCTCAATCATGGTTTATCAGACGGCTATTTGATATGCTATTTATTTGATCTTTGAGAGGTTTGTATAATATATCTTGGTCTTTCTCTTTGTCTTCTCCTTTCGCAATGCCTTGCAAAAAATTGTCAATGAAAGCTCATTTTTCTCCTTTGCACTTTATGTAAGGGGATCATCTTTTCTTGATTAGTTTCCCGTAAATGTTCATCTATGATACGTTCCGTCTCATAAAATTTATGCCTGAAATTCAATAGAACTGTATATTTCAATTATACCAGGCAGAAAAACTGACACATTTAGAACGCGTTGCGTTCTGAATTATAATGCTGTTTAAAAAGACTGTATTTAGCCATTTACGAAGTAAAACCACTCTTGTATGATGCTACAGAGATTCCCATGTTACAAAAAGCAAGATCTAGACACAATCTCACAACAGGAAAAAACTCAGCCATTACATAGGTAAAAATGGTATCTTTGCGTCTTCCTGATCCTTGTGTGACTTTGAGTAACTTTGTTTTGGTATGGTTACGGAACGCTAATGCAGTTTTTGTTAAGACCGTTAAGGATATGACATGGCTATAGTTTAAAGATACTTTAGCGTTAGTTTTATACAGAAACTGTCTCAACTTGTATTGAAAGAAGCTCAAAATCCCTCATTATACATTGTCGTTGATGAAGACGTGACCACTAGCCATACACTGTTCAATCAAGTATCAATTAAAGCTTTAAAGACACATATTCAATGCAAAATTAATCAAGAATCTTACTATGACCGGGTTTGCCTTTTTTTTAATTGATGAATAATAAAAATCCACTCTAAAGTAACCCCTTTAAAAAAAATTAAAAATATAATAAATGGGTTAATGAACAAAAAATAATCAACGTGTCAAGTAATCATTGTGAAATCTAAATCAAATAAAAAAAACTTCAAATTGAATTCAGCACTTATAGACATGTTGCCGACAACCCCACATTCTAATCTCTAATTAATTCCTGTCTGGGAGATGTTAAGATTAGTAAAGTAACTTGTTAGAAATCTGATCAAATCATGACAAGATACGCGTGTGTGAGCAGTCTGATAGAGAGGTCGCTAGTCCATGCGTGACTGACATGAGCTTGGACACGCGGCATCACTTCAGTCAAAACTTTACTAAAAAACCTTTTAGGAAGTTCCACAATAGGATGAATATCATTTACTTCCGTGTCTAGGTTCCAAATAAAGACCACACAACAAACGTCTATATTCGTCTGTCTACAAGATGACGAAATGGGGTTTCGTTGTCGGCATGCCAGACGGTTGACGTTATCATTAAGGCTACATTCGTTTATCTTTGCTTGGAAATCTTTTCAGGACTCATTTTTTGTGTACCGTGGTTTGAACAAGAGTCTAGCAGTCAACCGTTGCTCGGGTCTAGGAATCACTTCTCAAATTACCGTGTCGAACAATAAGCAAAACGCGTGGCAATTGCAAAAACGTATTGGACTCTTTGAGGGCCATATTGAGAAGAAATCAAATACAAAACGTGCCGTCGTTTGAAAATTCAATTTTTATGTTGAAACTAATCGGATTGCCTTTTCATAAAAATATGCAAAGGGTAGATAATTTCGCTGTTTTTTTTAGAATCAATTAATTCAACCTTTATTTGGTTCGCTTCCTGGTTTCAATTAAATGTTCATTCCTTGCCCATGATCATATTTAGGTAACCCCAGATATTTATGCTTATCAACGATAATAACCGAGGTTTTCACTGAGATAAAGTTCAATATGAATCGGAACCAAATGTTAATATTGACGCCAGTCTTAAGTTTTTGGGTAAATATTTCATAATCAGCAACATGAGCGTACAAAGACACAGGGTTTACCATAACTAAATAAAAGAACAATGTGGATTTAATAAAAGGCAAAATGTAGGTTCCTTGTACATAGGTTATATGGCGTGTGTTGAATTTTGCGTTTTTCCTTCACTTCAGTTAATAAAACTTATTTAGAAAAAACCAACCGATTTGTAACAATATTAATTTTGAATTAACGTCACATTCTTTTCGAGGTGAAATAATAATAAAAAGGGACGTTTTAACTAAGTAAAAAATATTTATTGGAACCATGCTAGACTATTGTGATATTTGATCGGTTTCGTTTAGTGAATTTATATAAATCATACACATGATGATAACGACTAACAACAAATGGTTATCGTTTAGACATAACTTTATATTTGCGGAAATAAGTAAGTTAACAATATATTGCATAGAACAAGAAGTCACTTGACTGTGCATCAAAACATTGATTTAAACGTTAAATTTGTTATTTGAACAAACTCGACTTATGGTGAAAACGGAAAGAATATCGTTTTCATCTAACTTTGTTATTGTTTCTTCTATTTTCGAGACTATTGCAAATATCTTTGTCGCATCTCCTTAATTACATAACATTTCTCAAGTTCTCCTCTTTCTCCACATCTACCAATACTGCGTAGTTAATTGTCTTTCTCCATTCATCAAACATATCTTGTTATGAGAAGCCGAGGTCTCTCTTCTACTAGTCATTTGTTTAAAGTCACCCCAGTTCATAAGTTAGTTGTTAAAGCGACAAGAGCAGCCTTGAGAAGACATAAAAGTCCACTTATCCCAATACACAGAGACCGGACGTCAATCGTCAGTCTATAATTCACCCAGATGTTCTCATATTTTGCCCGTCCACTTGTTAAACATCACACTTATCGGGGACATAATTTGTCTTTTAATACATAAGTGAGCATTGTAGTAATTGTGAGGTCTATTCACGTTTGAGAATAACTTAAAACGATGGTCACACGTTTTAATCAAACCACATAATCCCTTTAACATACCATATGGTACTAAGGCGAAACCAAATAAACAACTCCTACCGGTAGTCATGTTGAGTTCAGAGTGCTATCAATCAATATAAAAAGATATATTTATAAAGACTTTTGAGTTAATCAAATATGTTCGTATAAAGTTGTCCCACTGCTATTGTTGATCATATCTCCTGCTATTGTTCACCTGTCACTTAACGCAGTCTTTATAAACTGAGATAAATATGTAAAAGATATGTGAAGAGTTCGAGAGACGTGTTTGATGAAAGCGGCCACTTATCGTATAATAGATCGTTTGTTCAAATACTTGGCTGACACGAGCTTAAGGAAACATCCGCTAGATAACTTTTGATTCATAGATGATTAGAAATAATATCTATTTTATAGTAGTTACTTGTAATAAATGACTTACTGAAGATAGTTCTTGCAGTTACGCTAACATTCTACTGGATTTAACAATTTTGTGGAAAGTACCGTGAAAATAGCATAGCGGATTGTGTCGTTTACAATGTATAGTAAAGTGGGATTCACGGTGTTGACGGTTTCATTGTCGTGTGTACGTAAAGACACCCGGTGTAAGAGCAACACTTACAATGGTCTATCAATACAAGCTGATACTTAAAGTCATCTTATTGTACGAAGAGTCATGGGCGTCCCTCTTGTCGCCACACTTTGTGATGGTATACGCAGTAGGCGGTCTAAGTGATTGAATACCGTGGATCTTCCATTAAGTGATCAGTAGTACACTATTGCAAACAGCTGTACTTTGAGAGTCTGTTCAAGAGAAACTTCAAAAGAAAACAATGCTTTAGTGCTGAATCTACTTTTCAATTAGTAGAATGAGGAGTGAATTATTGTTGGGAGAACATATTTTTTCATTCCTTCTTGTTTAATGCCACCTAAGTAATATGTTTAATCTAAGGGCGGTTACAATGTGTTTACGAAGATCACGTCAGTTTTTCCATCTTTTATAAAAAGCGCAAAAAAATCATTTTATATACGTTTAGATAAGTTTAATTTGGACTAAGGTTTGTCTAAACATGATTAAGTTATTTGATTTACTTTTAAAACCCTGTAAAGAATTTGACCAACAATACACGGACTTTTCAACTTTTATTCACACACACTTGCACAAATACAATTACAAATGTTAAGATATAAAACACAAAATACTTAATATATAAATACAAGCGAAGCAAACAGGTTTCACCAATAGGGCCTCTTACTAGGGGGGGAATGAGAGGTTTCTCTTCACCCCCCCCATGACTCTACCGGACTTGAATTTTATTGATCCTTAGGGTATATAGACACAAAATTTTGTCTTCGCCAAA
>JAUUEB010364651.1:0-12386 GCA_032362205.1 Clione limacina
GTTGCATCATCCTCCCCCCCCCCCCCCCCCCCAGCGATATTATTATAATATTTATTTTCTATTTCAACTTAAAGCAGCTTCTTATTCTTATAACACAGTATAAGCTCTTAAGGGAAAGTTTCAAACAAGATTAAAGAATCTTTATAAACACAAGAAAATGGTACATGTACATTCGCCTCTAAGGTACGTGGGATAGTTCCATCGTTTCTTCAGTACGTAAGCTCGTTAGCGTCAGGTCTATAACATTGAACAGTTCTGGGACTTGTTTTACAAACAACGTAGGTGTGTATTTTTAACAGCCTATAAAGACGTGTTTTATCTCAGGAAAAGTCGGTTGGAGATCTAACATCAAAACAGCCGACCCCACATGCACATTGTTATGCAAAATAAAAAGGATAAAAAATTCGCCAAAAAACTGCTTTGATCCGTCTCAGTTCAGGCCAATTAGGCAAAACTAACGAGCTCATTGAGACGAACGGAGTGGCTCAAACAAGCATGACAAGCTAAATTTCTTAAACATTAACTTAACCACGAACTTTGCATCAGTGAGATTGGGTAGATATTGATCACAACACGTACTTTCTTCTATTTTTTCTCTCTCTCACTCCCTTTATTTGTCTTGACAAAACGATAAGATTCGTACTGTGTACATACTGCTTCTTATTTTCTTTTAATTCAAAAAGGCATAATATAAAAAAGTTCATTTAGTCGAACAAAATAAATAACATGCTATATTTCTCTCTTGTGTAAATATGGACTCCATGTAAACTTGCCATTATTGTTCACATAATTAGCACGGGCATGCGCAAACAATGGGACAACTGATAAAATATTTCATATTTGCCATTATATCGGCATTTTAATAGGTTGTGCATGGAGGCCTAGTTATTTGATATTGTTCACCTCAGACAATGTCATGTGTGAATAAACAAACACAATCTGTCCTCAAGTCTGCTAACGTTTTAAAATGTAATTCTTTGGGTTATCGTTGAGACAGGTTGTGCTTAAACAAGTGTCGAGCTCATTGCGTTCGTGAAGCGTTTCTATGGGTGACGACGTTTTGATTTAAACACACATCGTAGAGTAATTAGTATAGACACACGGAACTTTCTTCATTTAACAAAACAGCCCTCATAAAATAAAAAATACACATCTCGATCATGTCATAAGCACGAATCAAACAATCTTTTTAAATTTCAGGACAGTACACTCGTGTTGATTTTGTTTCTCCCCCGAAGACTGGCTATTATCAATGATAATTAAATTGTTCTAGAACTTACTACGACCCCCCCCCCCACACACACATCTCACATAACTACTTAACTTGCTCGATCATCTTTTTATGTCAAAAGTAGGTTGTAGCTAGCTATCGATGTAACCAAGCCACCACTTATATTCTTAAGTGAATATTTAGGCCCATCCTTGCTTTATTTTCGTCCTGTACTTATACAAGTTCGCTTCCGAATATTTTCGTGAACCCCCTTAGCCTCTTAAAGTTTAAAGTGATTTCGTGTTTCATCAAAATAAATGTTATTCTGTCAAATTGTAATTTACATAGAGTGTGTTTATCACTTGTTTGCACGACAAAGGGTGATAGTACTGATTAATTAGAGCATGAGAGTTATCGAGTGCTGCATACACTTCACTCGGGAAAGTTGATGAAAAGGTTCTCCTTTGAGAGTTGAAAACAGTCAAAATTAGCATATTTGTTTTGTGTGACAGAGAGGATTAGATGGGCTAGGACTCAAGGCCATGACGAAGTTTGTGTTGCAGTTTAGTTCATTGCACTCTTCCAATTTTAATGTTCTATCTGTCACACACTTGATATTCTACAAAGTTTGAGTGATAGTAGTAGTAGATTTGAAAGGTTGACATTTATAGCTTTAAAAATTCATGATATATTCAATTGTTTCAAGATACCACACATGTTTTAATAGATAAATGTCAAGTTTACTTACAAATAAGGGTTACTCTTGTTCATAGGTAAGCATGAACAGGCATGAATCAAACAATCTTTTATGTTTCATGACAGTACACTTGTGGTGATTTACTCACAGATATCTCTACAAACACGCATTCATTTCCAGAAAAAGAAGAAGAGATTGGCATAAACATTATCACAGTTGAAGAATTGGAGGAACGGAACAAGAAATAATTGAAAGCAGATCATAAGAGCCAGTAAAGCACAGAATTTTGTCAAATGGAATAAAAAATCAGCACAACACAGTTAAACAAATTTACTCACTTTGACTACCAACCCTAACAAAAAGATACAAGGTCAGAGGAACAAACAGACAGAGCAATTAAATGAAATTTAAACAAACCAACATCTCAACAAACTGACATACTACCAGAAACAAACTGAGTAGTCCGATTTGGCCTAGTTACACCATGTGAGTAGTAACCATGAAAACTAACAGAAACAGACATGAGTAACAGAGAAGGTATTAAGAGATGAACAAGGTGTAAGACAATAATGCAGTAATGAAACACACGCAATCAGCTAATGAATAGATTGCAGACGTACAAAAGGAGGAAGCTCTGCTCCTTAACATTCTTACACCTACCACTGTACCACATTGACCTTGGTGTGTACAACATACAGACATTTCAAAACAAGAAGAGCTCAGAATCTTACCTGGACACCTGTAGAGAATACAACATATTACGCAAGGAAACAGAAGATGGTGTAACTATGCTTACCTCAAGCTGTGATCAAAAATAACTGTCTGTGTGCAACATGCATCCAGTCAGTCCAAACAAAATATTTGGCACTTTTTACTCCTATTCCAAGGTAGAATGTAATCCAAATAGCACTACAGAATTGTTGAATCACATCCAAAATAAAATAAAATAGCCTGGTTCTTTTAATCCTCAGTAAAAATAGATGAGTCACACAATTAAATTTCTCTCCAGATGGCTCCTGAAGGTGTAAATAGCACTTGCTTTCTTTACCTGGCAGCATATTGAAATAAGAGATTTAAGATTAAATTTGTTGAAAGATTGAGAAGATAACTGAATGAAAGGCTACCTCGTGAACGAAAATGATGACTGACGATTTTCTTATCCATTAACTTCTGGTAATAAAAGTTAGTTAAGAAATAAATCAAAAAAATCTGAGGGTTCATTACAGTATGAAGCCCCCTGACCTCTTTTTGTGAGGATTTTCATCATTCATTTATTTCTAATTTCTATAAATTGAAAATCGTAATATGTCCAGACCCATGTGGAACTCTACCCACAACAAAAACTGAAATTAGAGAATTTAACAACAATCTAAGAAATTGAATCAATAACTGACTTTTACATTATGAAATAACTCCTAGCCTTCTTCAGCCTAAATGGTAAGTCTACAATGCCTGTATCTATCCTTTCTTTAAGAAATTCCTTTAGTTAACAAAGGCAAAACATTATTCACTCAATTCCATGAATCAAACAACAGTAGATAGTAAGCTACGACAATCTAATACCTGCCATTTCCTTTTTTCTGACCACATATATGTATTGAAAAACACTTAAAAAGTTGGTGAGATACTCATCAGTGTACCTACTCAATTTGAGTGAACTGATAACGAGTAAGAAGAAGAAGTTGAGTCACCAACGTAACATGAAGAAGAAAAAGTAAACTTCACATTTGTTTTTACTCACGGCCACCGCTAGCCTTCATAGCATCTAAATATTAAGAGACTAATCAAGTTCAAAGGAGTTTAACGATATGACTACCGTCAAACTTGTCAAATCCAGAAGAGCCAGAGCCAGAATCAGCATAATTTTAGATATGATTTTTTTTAAGAAATTGAATCGGGGGCTCATTGAATCTTCTATTGAATAGATAGATAGATTATCATTCATAGTCTAGTAATTTCACAAATATTTCAGAATTACAAAGGTTAACTATCTCTGTATTATAATTAATTATAATACTAAACCTATAAGATCAAAATCGACGGAATAATTTGTTTTATTGAGTGCTGAGGAATGAGGAGGCGGAGAAGTTGGTGCTCGTTAAAAGCAAGAAAGAAAAATAACACAAATCACAAACCGTTCCTAAAAGCTACAAGTTGATTCCTTGTATTCTGAAATAATTGATGATCGAAGAAAACAACACGTTAATATCCTCTTGAAATCAGAAAGCACTGTGCAAAGACAAAAACCTAAACAACACACCTTTTCCTCAAGAAGTTTGGATGAAACTTTTCGTCCGTGCCATCAAAGTTTATCCTTCCCACACGTCCTCGTCCTTACTTCCTGTCTGTGTGCGCCTTGAGCTAGGAACTTTGGAATCATTGAGGAATGAAGGGAACACGGGGAGCGCGCGATGCCTACGCGTGTGTGTGACTTTGGCTCCGCGTCCGGACAAAATTCCTCGATCCGTAGAGAGTGTGATTCTTAAGATTAACTCTTTATTATCACAAATTATAATTATAGATCACATAACTAAACAAATAAATTAAGCCAGAATCAGTGATCCCCCTCAAGTTTGAGTGAACTGACAAAGAAGTAGAAGAAGATATTAGATACAGGGATCAAAATTGATCATTTAACTCATGTGTATTTGTTCTGAAATGAGAAAGTAGGAAAGAAAAAGAAAACAAAAACAGAAAGAAAAACTTGTTTACTAAGACAGCAAGGTGTATACGGAGTGTGTGGATGGTGGTAAAACCAGCGGTTTTAATAATCTGTATATAAGCATGTCTTTCAATTTTGCTATAATATGACAACTTCTAGCAATTATAAAGGAATAATCCAAATTGTAAGTCCGCATCGACGCGACCCATAGTGACTAGCTAAATGGTATGGACTTAATTATCAATCCCGGCTATTTATACATTTACCTTTACCTTACCCCCAGGGATCCTAGACATAAATAATAAACTCCCCGGGAACACGTATTATTGTTATTCTGGGCAGCTTATATCCGTATGAGAAGCCATGCGTGCAGATTTGAGCAATATTTCATTCAATGACTTATCAGCGTACGTTTTTTTGTATTTCCACACGATAGCTATAATTGAATTATATCTCGCTTGTTCGGTGGTAAAAGAAACTGTTAAGAAGGATATATGGCATCATGGAATATAGTAAACTGTACCCTTTACCTTTTACTTTTTTTTCGTCTGTCTTCAACTTTCTTCGACATTCCTTCTCTCGGAAACCAAAAATGACAATATTGGTTGAATAGGAACTCACAAATCGGTTTATTCAAACGGTTACGCCTTACCCAAATCAGGATAATATTAAAGGAGAAAATATTGTTTTAATTGTTACATTTTGTATTCTGTAAAAGGGGAACTTACCGATACAAATATCCCACTTTTTATCTTTCAACAAAAGGAACAACTCCATGATTTATAAGCCGAGTATGTAAATATGTAATTCTCATAAAAAGGATTATGCTATTGTGTTGTTTTTTTCAAAATTGAATTACTTAAGATTTTGTGATACAACAGAAATCAGATTGTTATAATTTTCTATGTCCACATATTTCCTCTGGCTTTTCGTTCTTCAAAATTGAATTCCATCTTCTTTATAAGATCATCTAGGGTGTCAATTCTTGCCAGTGCGGTACTTGTTTTGAATCTAGATTTAAAGACACCCATGCCCCTTCAGAAAAAATACGGTTATAATTTGATTAGGTAGGGCAATTACATCCGGCCAGAAAAAAATACATATGAGCATCGTCTCCATCTGGATTTCGTCATATAGGTAAAAGATACAGACTAGGGGTCGGGTGTTATTTTTATCAAGGGAAACAACCACAAAATACTGAACATCTGACGTAAACGATTCCCGACCTAAGTACAGCTCTCCTGTCAAGTTTCGAGTTTCTTTTAGTTTTGTCTATGGAACATGGCTTTGGAGTCAGAATGTCAATAAACAGACGGAACCACACAACTAGGTTAGGTAGGGATTCACTCATGGAAACTTTTACTCTACCGGAAGATAGTCAAAGAACACAAAGCAAGGATGTTATGTGTGATCTACATTATCCTCACAGAACTTATACTGACAAAAAAAATAAGCTATAGTTGTTATCTGTTTGCATGACAGTTGTGACTCGGCTATTCGTAACAACCAGAATTGTATCCTTATGTTCGCACTATTTGATTGTCTTTTATTTACCGTGGAACTTACGTACCAAAATACGTTATGTATGTGAGTTTGTCTTTCATGTACGTTAAGCTCAAATCGACATTTGCACGTATTTTATTAAACTGTCAAATTCAACTGTTTTAATTCACTAGTTAAAGATCGAAGGTGATAAGTCACAACTCAAAGATTAACTAGATTGACTGTAAAAACACAAGTCATAGATTAATTTTAATTAAATATTCTTAAAAGACGATAATTCAACAGGTGTCTAGCAAGCAATCATCTCGAAAAACAAATTCTCTTGAACATTATACTTTAAACCTGTCTGACGCCGCTCTTTACCTTGTGCTAAAGTAGATTAAAGGAAAACAAGACTTGACACTGCATCAGCTTTGTTTAACCATGTCTTAAAATAATTTGTAACAAATGTTTCTTTCTTCTTGAAACAGATTGCCAGAGTTATAAAAGAACCCCATTATAACCCAAAACAAAAATATAATGATTGCAAACGAGTTAAATATGTTCGGCGCCGTTTCCTTGTTATGTTTCAAGAAGATAACAGAAAAGGTAAGGGGTTAAAAGAGTTCAGAACTTATTCGGCAATATAAAGTAATCGATTAGACGCTTTTAGAAGTTTCATGACATGAATAATCACGGTGCGAAACGCTATTTTCTATTTTCTTCGTTCTCATTCATGCAAGAAACTCGTCCCCCGCACCGTCTTATCTGTGAAATCCCCAGATAATCGGGCGAAAGGAGGCTTGTTAATTTCATGACACGCATGGTTAATTATATCCTTACGCAGTCACTCATTGGCGGCGTACTTGAATAGACCCCGCCTACATAGTTCATTACGTCATACAACACACAACAGACTCGATTGTCATCCGTCACAGTGGGTACCGATGTTGACATGATCAGGGCCGATACGGCAGAAGGCGATCTATGCTGACGCCCCCTCCTTTACTGTCACGCAGCGTAATCCTACACTATTAAAAGTTTATCTAGTGAATGCATTCAAAGTCGCTATGGTTTTAGAAGCTCTTTTCACGAGATGTAGAAATCCATAGTTAAGCGATAGAGTATGCAGAATACAGAGAGAGAAAGATAGAGAATTGAGGAGATTTATAGAGATCAAAAAACAATGTTGATGCACAAGTGAAAGACAGAAAGGATACAAGGTTAGTTAAGGAAGTATTCACCTTGTCTGAAATGGTGTTTTAAGAGATGAGGAATTTACACTAGCCTTTGGTAATGGGCCGAAAAAGTAAGATAATTATAACTAAATCCATCACGTCATTGAAGTGAATTCAATTTCACGTTGCTACGTAACTCTCGACGGGGTCCAGTTGGAGATGAAGAAATTATTGCCTGCATCAATCAAGAGAAGTTAGTAGTGAGGTGTTGGCAGGGAATTTAGAAGATCATCTTATAATTGCCCGAGTGAGAAAATCAACGCGGCCACGAGTGGGTTGACCGTGCTTGGAACTTAATGATTGTGTCATTACTCAATCGAGACTAATGAGAGCTAATGACGCCATCTGGATGATCTTAAGTGAAATAGCGTTACACATAGCCACAATGTAAGTGAAATAGCGTTACACATAGCCACAATGTCAATTTTATTGAGACTAGAGGATGGCCTTAGGGTTGTGAACGCGATGATGAATATTTGTTTTCAAATGTTTACTGTTTTGATACGTTAATTATTGATAATCAATAACATAAGTATACATTTGTTTAAATTAAAAATAGAACGTTTTGACTCAATGGATATCCATTGCATAACATTAAGCGTTGAATTAGTCTATCTAAAATAAACACTCACTGAGAATATTCAGGTTTTACCCTGATCCAAACTATCATAATCTGGTACTTCTCAGTATCGTTGCTATGCTATTATATCTTTGCATATTAAAGAGATATCCATTAAAATGAATATATACTTACCAGGCGAGCATCAATGAGTTTGAAATGGGGCGGGGGGGTCTTTTTTGAAAATAAGTTAATATTTTCCATTATATTGTTACAAATTTTGATCTCAGTTGGTGTGAATTGCCCCCTCACCTAGATACGCACCTGATACTGATTCAGCAGCTCTCAATTTACAACATTCAACATTAATAATTAAATGTTAACACATGTGCACCTAATTTTTATATTTTCTATCAGCTTATCACCTGCCACAGACCCAAACGACAAACAAGAGAATAAGAGAAATGATATATTATGATACGAGAAAGCGGGAGAGGTAAAGATAATTAATAAAGGTAGAAAAACAATGCTATAATGATAAATACTCTGGTTAGATTTGATGCCAAAATACTGTCAGGACAAGGTAGGAAGGTATGCTGGCGCATGCGCACAACCTATAAACAATGACAAGACATAGACAGACGAGACAAAAGTGAATGTAGAGGGCGCCAAAGAACAAAAACCTTAACTAATGAGTGTGAGTGTTATAAAAACGAAACAAATAAAATAAATCTTTTGCAAGGTTTTTGTGTGGGAATGCTCACGCTACTCATGGGAGTATGTGTGTAAATTGTAGTTGTCTTTATTGCTTTGCTCATTCCTTAGCTTTTCTAGCTAATTCGTACAGACGCAATCAAGGGTTGTAAATTTAGATTTACTACTGCAGTGAGTCATGAGAAGATATTTTTACACTAACGAAAATAAAGAGGAAATGAAAGAACAAAGGGGTGATGAAGAGAAATAAATAAAACAAAACAAAAATAAATAGATGGAAAAGATGGAAACAGTTTTTTTTTGTCAACAACCATATGATATTATGTTATATTATATACTTAAAAATATGAAAATTTAACTAATTGCCCCCTCTTCATCATCGTAACCATCACATTAAACTTTATCATCAATAAATAACATAAAACAAAGAACAACATCAATAGTTCTACAAAAACTGTATCTGACAGGTATAGATAAAATATGCAAGAACTTTTTACAGCAAACAAACACAAACTGTCACAGTGTCTAAAGAACGAAAAGAAAGTAAAAGATTTGTGTAAAAGACAGACATAAACAAATGTGTTTATTTCTATATCAAAACGCAAAGATTTCCCAAAGGTCACAATTTGCAAGAATGTCCATGGACAATAGCAGAATCACGAGCATCGCTTATCTAGTCAGATTCTCCTGTTCATCTTAAGCACGTGCTCATAACCAAATCTAAATATAGCTATCGATTTTGGGTTAGTTTGTACCAAAGACCCTTGGCATTTTAGATGGATGGTTCACGAGTAACACAGCATTCTGTCAGTGAGAAAATTGACTTATCACGAATTGTATTGGTGCTACACGTAGATGAGTAAAGACAATGGGAGTGGCAGAATGCTGGGAGGAAAGAGAAGATGGACTGAGGAACGGACGACCCAGTCCCAAGGGAGATGAAATCATATACAGTTAAAGATGAGAACCATAGAGACTCGTCATATTCTTGACAGCCAGCAGACATTGCTGAGTGCATTGCTATGACGATGACAGTAATTTGAAGAAACCTCTCAGTGCAAATATGGCAAATCAGCAGAATTCACACCGATATCATTGCTATTGTTGTTATCTTTCTTAGAACTCAGGCACGTAGCCAGGGGGGCAAAAATTATATTATTTGCACCATTTATAACTTATCTCAAGCAGTATTGATAATATCCAAGCCCCCCCCCCCCCCTTTGAAAAACCTTGATACGCGCCTGTTAGAACGAACACTCTTGAAGGCTTAAAATATTCTATCAAATGTAGACTAATTATAACTCAATGCAATTTAGGCCTAATGTATCTCTTTTTCTCTTAAACGATTTAGTATAATATTATGCCAAAAAAAGGAAATATCGTATTTGCTTTTGCAATAAATACTTACAAGTTAATATCATGTTTTCTTCAACAAGAAGGGTTTTAACACGACCCACCGACTCTGAGCTTGTTTAAGCTTGTTGAGCTTCTTCTTGATTTAAAAGTTTCGTGATGTCATAATCAAAACGAGAAAAATATAATAAACGCGAAAGAATGCTTTTTACGACATCGTTTTTCTTGCGGAACGGGTTGTTGTGGTTGTGGTAGTCCTCAAAACACACGAATTCAGGTTGCGAGCGCTAAATTTTTTCAACATGAACATCATTCATGGGAATATTCTCACTTCGCTAAAGCTTCAATGGGTACCAGGACTATGACAATTATCTAATTTGTAAGGAATCATAACGTCTAAGAGGTTGCCGTAACCCAGACAATCCTGGCTCCTGACAGAGATACACTTGGATACTTTTATACAAAGTCACCTTAATTGCTTCCCAAAAAACTGAGAAGGAGACACCCATAGACAAGTAAATCATATCAACTGTGGGGACACCGAAGTCATAAGTTTACAAGCTTAGCTGCTTCCTATGATCACGAGAAGATAAATGAATGTCGTCGTTGAGCGTTTTGATGATTGATCGGTTAGATTATCATAGATGTAATCTATTCAGATCATCTTAATCATTATTTTTGTTGCTGTCATGCAGCTTGGTAATTAGGTGTCATCATGATATTAATACTCCATGGAAGAGAGATGATTGTACCGCTATCTGATATTTCCCTTTTTTATATTAAAAAAACACCCTGAGACCTCCCCAGATAGGTTTGACACAACGATATGATTTAGCTGAGAAAGCAATTAGCATATTTTCAACAATGCCATTGTAAACTGCAGACAATAAAAAAAATTGCAAGTGTTGATTGATCCTGATTAATCATACAATCTCATCCATTTTCATAATTAGGTGATCGTTGTCATCCAGGGTGAAAATGGAAATCATTATCATCTGTTTTCATTTGGCAAGTGATAAATTATAGTAAGGTAAAGAGAAGGGGTTAGAGGACGTTTTTCACCAAAGTTATTAAAACGTGTTATTGTTCTTATAAATTAACAGTCAGAGGAAAAAATACTAGAAAAAAGCAAATCATAAGGGGGATGAGATAGGGGAGATAATCAATAATATGCAATATGATCAACAAAACAGACAAAAGCAATTAATCGATATATGTCATCGATACACACACAAAAACAAATTATGAAGCAGTTTCATTGTGCGTGTGGCCTATGGGGAAACTAGGAAGTGCACAAGGTGATGCTTGTTTTTTTAACGTAAGCAAGCGTGTCGATATCATTAGCAGATCTCAGGTAATTGAGTAAAAGTTCACGTCTGTGCAAGAGCCATAACTTGGGTTAAAAAAAGTTTTAGTCATGCGTAAGAATTACATTATGCTGAAATGTTGTGGTAACCTCATTGACAATACTTCCGGTTTCATTATTTGTTTTGTTTTTAAATCTAATGTGTTTTTTAATACACTAGTGGAACAAAGTAAGATATGTGAATAAAACGGAGATAAAGACGGTAAGAACTAGGATAAACTGGTAAGATATATTTTTAAAAAAAGCATTTAACCCATAATAACTCTATCCGTGCAATATTATTCAAAAGTGAAGACTGTGAGTCATAAGATAAGAAAAGATAACAAAATAAGAAAAAAAAAGATAAGAAAGGATAAGATAAGATAAGTTAAGATAAGATAAGATAAATAAGATACAGTATTATTTTATTAACACTGTTTATATCAATTAATTAGTATTGGCGTATTGGTTCTAAAATTGTATATACAGGGGCTGGACTTTGGGGAAACAATAACCTTAGTTCGGGACATGTTTTCTATTAACATACAAACATAACTAACCATGTCGTATTTAGCTGATGTTACAATTTATAAACGAGCATAAATTATGTCGAATGTTTTTCAGATTCCAACAGTTTTACAACATGTTCCTGTTACTTTCACGAGTCTTTTTGTGTGTATCTATCACATATTATGAATACTTTAAAAAAAATCAGCTTCATAACTGAGCATATTCTTTTGGATAGAAGTCTCAGATTTTTGATGTGTTCACCGCATGTTACCTTTATGTATGTTGCTGTAAATGTTATTTATCTTATATTATAACTGTCTTTAAGACGTAGGTATTTAGGTAGGTATGTAGGTAGGTTCGTTGTACAAATATGTTCTGGTCCCTTTAACGAGTCTTTTTGTGTGTATCTATCAAATATTATGAATACTATTTAAAAAAAAACCAGCTTTATAACTGAGCATATTCTTTTGGATAGAAGTCTCAGATTTTAGATGAGTTTCCCGCATGTTACCTGTATGGTGCTGTAAATGTAATCAATGTATTATAAATATGTCTTTTCCTAAAAAAATATTCGCAAGCAGTTCTTAAACAAGGAATGTATTTTTCCCCTGACATT